>WAAG01086640.1:90909-111090 GCA_013390105.1 Tichodroma muraria | reverse complement strand
AAAATAAAAAGCTATTCCTCCTGGAATATGCAAAATAATCCCCAAAATGTGTGCTGTGAAGACAGTGCTGGCAATCAAGGAGGAAGCTGTGTAGACGTGCATGGGCAGTTTAATGCAAAGCTGTCAAAGAGAGCCGAGGTCCTGTTAAGACACAAACCTGAAAATCCACAGAGGCTAGCGGAGGAGAGATGAAACTGGTTTTTTTTCCAGTCTCTGAGTAAGAACAGTGAGAGGTTCATAGAGAGACAGGATACATTTGAAAATCCATCTCTACATCAGTAGGTACTTCAGTGGGAAATCAGACTCCTGGAAGGCAAATCTGGAAAGCCTGGCTGAGCTTACCCTGGAGCTCTGGAGAGCTAGCCAAATGCTCTGTGTGTGTATGGGCCTCGGGCTGGGGATTATTTTCTTTGGCCTTTGCCTTGTAGTCACTACCCAGCTAATAATCATCCAAAAACAATTTTTTTTTTTATTTATTTTTTTTTTTACTAAAACGGATTGGCAGTGCTGTCCTTTGCTAAGCAACATCCTGAGAGAAAACAGCCCAAGATTCAGGGGGTTTGCCAGGCTTACTTTTCTTCCTTGAGAAAGATATTTCTCCTGGTGGTCCACCAATGAGCTGAGGGTGAATGTGTGGGTGAGAATGAGCTGAGAGCAGGTGGTGGAGGAGGAAGGGGTTCACAATGTAACATACTTGTTAACACCTGTCACAGGGTTCCCCCTCCAGCAAGCGGAGAAGCCCTTTGCTGCAGCCAATTATCGAGGGCGAAACAGCTTCCTTCTTCAAGGAGATAAAGGTGAAGACCTCCGGCTGCTAACTAATTGCTCAGTTTGCATCAACTTTCCCCTTATACCAATGAAACAGAACGGTTGATTTTTTTTCATCAGTGTTGATTTTTTTTGCAGTGTCCTCCTGAAAAATCAGTAGCTGCTTTAAGCCTCGCCAATTCTGATCAAATTCTTCCTTGTTGTAGATAAGGCTACAGTGTTTCCCTGGCTTTGCATTCTTTCCTATCCTTCTCCTTTCCCCTTCATCTGCACATAATATATTTCTTTTTGCTTAAAAAAATAAATTTAAAATCACAATTATCCTTGTACCTTGCTTTTTTTCTTGCTTTCCTACTTTCTTTTAAAAGACACTAACTTGTTTTGCGATAGTTTCTCTCAGTCCCAGGCTCTGTGGCTTGCACACAGCACCGTGGCAGGAATGAGCTCTCTCACAAAACTAACCCTCGCACGTGGAGCCAGCCAGGGCACTTACGGGATCCTTACCTGCTCCCCTCCACTTATTTTATCCAGGCTCTTTTTCACCTCCTTGTGCAGGGTATTTTTAACTTAATGAGGATGGAAGTAAGAACAGCTTGGTTCTGCTAGTTGATTCTTGGTCAGATTTGGATGGCCGGATTGTTGTGTTTCTTCTTGTGCTGCTGTGGAGTAGTAATTTGGGATGGGGTGGTTTGCTATGATACTGGGCCTTCCGCTGAGGAATAAAATCCAACAGCAGACCAGGACCCCCAGCGTGGAGCTGGGCCCTGGCTTGCTTTCTGTGCCCTTGCAGTGTAACAAGGGAGAGAAGTGCTTCAGCACATTTGGGTCATATTTCTGTTATCCAGCCAGAGCTTGGTTAAATGTAAATATTGCAGACTTAGAGATCCAAGATGATTGAGTCCAGTGGATTGTACATTAATGGACTATTCGAGGCACATATTCTTTAACACCAGATTGCAGACTGAAGATGTTAAGCTGCTGTTTGGAAGCTGGTTAATGATCACTGAGCTTCTTAGTATTTTCTAGATAACTGCTGGATCAAATCTGCAGTACTGGTCTGGTGGGGAGTGTTTTTGTTTGCTTCTGTTTTTTTCTTTTAGTGTGTCCTTTTTTTCTCCACCTCTGCTTGCACCCAGTGTGAGAACTTAGAGCTGTCAATTATGGTGATCTCTGATGGCCAGCACGGCTGGTGCTGTGCCAGGGCAGCACCAAACCAATTCAGCAGTACCTTGCAGGGAATACAAACCAGTAGGGGTTTCTGGCAGAAGATCAGGATGACAGCCTTAAACCTGTTAACATGCATGATGTGCCTATTAACACTTAAATGGGCTCTGTGAAGCTGCACCTGGCAGCTTTATACTGAACTACACTCAGAAGGGAGGAAATTACCAAAAGGCCCCAAAACTTAGCTCCTGCATAGGTCCACTATGGGCAGGGAAATATTTGACAGGCTGCTGACAATGTCAGTATTTGTATGTTTCTGGGTGCGTTTTTCTCGAAGCATTTGGGAGAGTTGACTAAAAACTTGAAAGGTGTTTTGAGGTGACCTTATCAAACATTTTGGTACAAAAATCGTTAGGATTCTTGCTTTGTGGGAGTGCCGATGATAGGATACTCTGGGGATTTGACATTTGTATCTCTGGAATGCCTCATGATTGCCTAATAATCCAATCCAGGTGCATGCTAAATGAATCTTGTGTATGAAGATCATTCTGGTTCAAGGTATAAATGTTGCTGCAGGTTTCAAGTGAGGTTCCTATGTGAGACTTTTCAAAGGGAAGGCCTTAGAGGGCCTTTTTCTGTTGGAGTTCTGGCTAAGAATCCTTTTAATTCACTCCTTTGTATTTAAGAGCAAAATGATTTCAGCGAACTTGTGACAACCAGATAGTGTCTTGGCTCTGAGGTCTGAATGAAATTTCTACATTTTCTTTTCTCCTGTGGCCTCCCGTGGCAGGAGGCTGGCTCCTGAGCTGCTTGCTGGCTCGGGCAGCGCGCTGACGTCTGCAATGAGGCAAGACAGGCTCATGGGTGCCTGTGAGAGAAACACCCTGCATCTGTCCTCAGGAGCAGCTTTGTCATACTGCTTATGGAAATTGTCCCTTTGCTTTCTTTCCAGGAGCTCTCCCAGAGAAGGGCATGGGAGCTCCTCCTTTGTTGCCAGAGAGATTCCTCTAAAGCAAAGTGTGCTGCTTTTAGTGCTTAGACTGACTTAGCAAATCCTCTTCCAGAGCACAGCAGGATCCATGTTCTCTTGCTGCAGCCCTTCCCAGTCTGGGCAGGGTGGCATGCCTGGGGACAGGGAAATGGCAGTGAAAGATGGTCTCTCCTCCCCAGTTCAGCCTGGAGTTGTTGGTAGGGTTTAAGAACAGTTCTTGGCTGCTGGTTTGTGCTTTCTGTTTAAACTGTACAATTGATGTCTGGAGAAATGGGTCTTGTCTAATCGTGTGCTAAATATTGCTTCAACTTCCTCAAGTTCCCCGCAGATTTTCCTAAGATGCTTTCAAACTTCTCTGTATCTTTTGTTATTATTGCTACTCAAAACTTCTCCCCAGATAATATTTTTTTTCAGCCTCCAGTCTCAGTCTTGGTTGTAATTCTTAGCCTGTGTCTTTTCAATGTATCATCATGGCCTAGAGCTTTAACTTAAAAAGAAAACTCTGGGCAAGCTATAATTTAATTTAAATATATGCATTTATAAATCACTGAGGGTGGTTTAAGCCAGGTCCTGGTGTTACCTTCTCCCTTTTTGCTTGAAATATGGGAGCAGTCTCTTAGGAATAATTGAACTATTCACAAGGAATTACATGAAACAAACAAATCAAGAAAGTGTCTGCTTTTGATCCTGGTGCTACGATACATTTTTGTCTTGAAGACTTCAGTGATATTAGCCCCCGAAAGCTTTTAGAGATATTCATGTGCTTAGATCCTTCCTGGCTAGAATTACATGGCTATAAAATAAATACATTTACATACACATACATGCATATTTGAGAGATTTACTGTCCATGCTGGCATTTGCCATTTTCTCTAAGTGGCCTCATTCTGTATATTAAAGTTGGAAACTGCCTTCTAGAAATGTCTCTGCACATAAGAGACTGGGCCTCATTCCCTGATAATTAAAATTATTTCTGGACAGTGTCACAGGACAAGCCCTACTTTTGAGAACACAGTGAACTGGTGAATACCAAGTGCAGCAGGGACTTTCAAATCTCGTGCCTATAAATTTTGTAAAAAAATTGAAGCACAACCAATTCATCAGTGTGCATTGAGAAAATGGGAAATTGCATTGTGCAGAGTTTCCAGTCCAATTTTTAGTATATTCCAGCAAAATGGTCAGAGCTAATGTTTGATCATGTTAGCAGCAGCAGTCCTTTTACAGTCAATCACATCCCACATTTGGGTAATTGTAAGACTCATCCGAGCTCACTGGTATCACTGTATGAGCATTTGAGGTCTTGAATTCAGCCATTAGAGAGAGCTGTTGAGCTGCATCTTTTGAGAGAAAATTCCACATTTTAACCTGGAAGTCTCTATGCTGGGAAATGTTTGCAGGGAAATGCAGAGGATGACTGGTGTGCTTTGGACAATGTGCATAACTGTAAATGGGTTCATTTATGTCAGAATACATAAACTAAACAAAGCAACAGGTTGCTCTGAACCCCAGGTATATTTTTTTTTTTCACTTAGTTTTGTCACTCTGGGTCTCCTTAACCAATCTGAGTTTGTAAAGGCAATTTCTCTGTCGTGCTTTGGTTCTAGGGTGTCTTACTGATGGTCTTCTGGTGTCCTGTGTATTGCTTGGCAATTGAAGTGTTTGCTCTGCCTTTCCACTTCTTGTTCCCGAGTGCATGTGGTGAGTGGAGGAGCCTGTTCCTGAGAAGGGAAGCAATAACCTGTCTTGTTGTGGGGGTGCTCTGTCCCTGTCTGTAGGAAGAAGAGGAGGGGTCTGAGGAGGACAGCAATGTGAAGCCGGATCTCACAATCACCATAAAAACAGATTTCAGTGTGCGCAGCTTCTTGGACCAACTAGAAGATGATGCTGATGGCTTTGTTTCCCCGGTGGATGATAAGATGCCATCTAGGAGCAGTCAGGATATGGGGCTTTCAAATCTCCATGAAGCATCCATGTATGTTGAATTCACAGGCAACTGCAAAAAGTTATTTCTTGCTAAGATAGCATTTTATTTGTCAGAAAAGTGTCTTAAGGTTTTTTCTATTTATGATCTGAGCCAGGAGATTTCATGTTTCATTTTTAAATGCAATAGACCCTTATAGGAAAGGATTTGGGAAGAACTACCCTGTCCTGATACTGGTACTTAGCTTATGCACCTTTGGATTCCATCACTAAATAGTAACTCCACCAGTGGCAAGCCTTTATCGTGAAAACCCTGCACTCCAGAAGGTTTTTCATGTTTTGGAGAGGTCAAGTGGAGCTAGCTTTGCTAGTTTCAAGTCTGGTGCAAACACATGTGGGTGGTAGCCCTAAGTTGTGACCATTGAATTTGATGCTATAAAAGTCACGAAACCCAGACCCATCTGCAGGAGGTAAGTTTCATAGAAGTTAGTGGTGAAGTGTGCACTTGACCTCCTTAGAGGCTGCAGCTTAAGACTACGATCATTTTGCTGAACTGAATTTAGAGAGCTTTTCGTTTCAAGTAATGTGAGGCTGCCAGAGCTGCTCGCAGGAGCTGTTCTATTGCTTGGCATACGTACAACTAAACATCTGTAGGTTTACTGTATGTTTCCTGTTTTTATTGTGTACATATGGATAATCTCATTTATCTTTAAACCCAACAGCCCTGAACTGTTAGAGCAGCTCCAAGAAGTCAGGGAAGAGAAAAAGCGAATCAGAAAAAAATTGAGAGACTTTGAAGATAACTTTTTCCGACAAAATGGAAGGTAACAATTTCTCGGCTGCCTCTCTGTTCTTCAGCTACTTTTAATCTGTTTTGCATCTATGGAGATCTCCAAATACACAGTTACCTGAATTCAGTATTACATATTTCTTCTTCACAATCATCATTGCTTTACCCGCATTCAGAATGGTGGAAGAGTTATTTAGTGTTAAAGTGAGTAGTTTTTTCCCTAGTGATTTCTGTCCTATTCTTGCTTGTCTGTGAGGTATTTAGACACTAGTTTTATCAAGTATTTTTGCTTTAGTGTAACTGTTTTTATTGTTTTAAGAAAATGTCCCTCATTAACAAGCTGATAGAATGTTTTCATATATTTATACTCTTAAATTATCTTGTCTGTTTCTAGCCACCAGCCATCATCCTTCAGGGCTTTTGTAAAATCACTGAAAACTTAAAACTTTCCTGCAAGTCAAGAGCAGTCTGATCAAATACCATCTTTCTTTTCACGAGTGTGCCTGTTTGTGTTAAGTGCTGTGGTGCCAAGCCAGGGAAGGCTGTATCTTATTTTGCCAGGCTCACAGGCTGACACTGATATGGCTTCTGAAGTGTTTTTCAGCTGTTCTGCAGTGCTAGTGATTTCAGAGAAGCAGGACACGTTTCAAGTAGGATTTTGCATTTGGAACTGTGGGGTTGTGCTCAGCCTCAGCACACAAGCATCCCGCACTTTGCTGGAGCAGCTTGTCTGCCCCTTTTTTTGTTTGTTTGTTTTCTCTCAAAGGATAAATGTTTTGGTCTTGTTCCCTGATCAGGAGTGGAAGAGAGGAGCTGATTTGTAGGTCTTAGTGGTGGATAGAGGGAGGCTGCTGAGGGAGGCTTCCTGTTACAGAAATCTTCATGGTCTGCTTTCACTCCCATTAGGAATGTGCAGAAAGAAGACCGCACTCCCATGGCTGAAGAGTACAATGAATACAAGCAGGTTAAGGCCAAGCTGAGGCTGCTGGAAGTCCTGATCAGTAAGAGAGATATTAGCTCCAAGATCATGTAAAGGAGAAGATTGTATTTGTCAATAAACAAAGAGGAGAGAGCACCAAACGGAGAAATGCATGAAGTGGATGCAGCGGGAGCCTGACTGGGAGAGCTGAGGAGCTCCCTGGGAACTAAAGGGTCATTCCCAGAGGTGGGAGAGGGAGAAAAGGTGGATTTCTGTCACTCTCTACATTTGCTGTTACCCACTGTTTCTCCAGGCCTTATGCCCAAAATGGAGTTTGCCAGTGTAGGAGACACAACACCGTGCTCAATGTCTTGCACTGAAGGGATCCTTCTGTATTGATTTGCTTACAGATCCTGTAATATTTAGAATATCAAAGCCAGCCATGCTGTTCTTTTTTTTTTCCCAGGATATTATAGCAAGGAGCAAAATAGGATTAATAGTAATGAAATCATCAAATAGCTTCTACTTGAGTTGAACAGACAAGTGCCCTGACCAATCTCATGTTAAGGCACAGGTCAGGCAGCACCAAGACTGTTCTCTTGTAGCTACCGTAAAGATTTGCTCAGACTTTTGACCTGTTTGGAGTCCAGCATCTTCTGCTGCTCTAGAGAAATGTAATAATCTCCTGGTCATCAGCCAGAGCTGGTGTGAGTTGCATTTTTGCCCAGGTTTGAGTTGGGTTTTCTTCCCACATTTTTGATACCCAATTCAACCGAAGTAGAAGGAAGTATTTGCATGTTTGGGACAGTAAAGAAAATGAGCCATGCAGCCAGGTTCTTACCAGCTTGTTCTGCGTGGAGGGTAATACTGAGACCTTCTGACCACTTTTGGGCAACAGGGAAGAGAAGAGGTGTTAAAAGCTTTAAGTCAGAATCCCTTGGGATTTTGGTGGTTGGTTAAATATCTGGTGTCAAATATGTGGTTGATTCCTGGGAGACCCACCCCATTAGTACGTGTGCTTTATCATGGTACAGACACCTAAGCCCAAGCTGAACAGTCCACATGGGTGTCCCACAAACTCACTCACCTAAATTTACTTATTTTGTGCACATCACCCGTGTGTGGGCTGCAGCAGCAACACTGATGGTGGCAGCAGAGGATGGGCTTTTATTCCCAGTGTAGGAGGTGTGGCAGTACAGAGGATGCCGCAGGGAACTGAGAGCATGGGGCTGTGCTCTGCCTGTGGGAAGAGCACCTGTCTTGCGTGCAAGCTTTGACAATTTACTGTTTCCCAATTTGTTTATGACTTTCAGAAAAGAAAGTCCTGGGACACCTGATTCAGGTGCTCACGTCAAACAGGTGCTGCCTGAAGGAGAGAAAGGCCCTGAGTTCAGGGACACCAAATCACTGAGGGCTCGCAGTTCTGCCATCCTGGGACACCTGGGCTCGCTCTCCCACTCCAGAGGCTTATGTGCACCCCCTGGTCTGCCCTGAGCCAGGCTCCACCCTAATACCCAAGGGAGGGCACTTCTGTAATGCTTTCAACAGCTCCCCAGGGGATCATTGCCAATGTATAGAAGCCAAATAACCAAGATGAAATCCAGTGTTGGTTGTAGCCAGGCCTCATGCATGTCACACCAGAGGAGCCGAGAGGACTCCAGAATACCTTCTCCCCCTTCCTTCTTTATTAAGGGCAAGTGGGCTGACAAATTTATCCCCTTTCACTTGCCATGTGTGTTGTGTATGTTCTTGCCAAAGTTGCTGCTGTTTTGGTCTCTTCAGGATCCCTTGAACTCTTCTGAAGACGGCCATGGGCTGCGTGTGCCCTTTGCTAGTCAGGGTGGGTGTCCTGGTTTAGGGAAAATTCCCCCAACTGGTTCAGGAAAAGATTTCCTTGGAGACAAGTGGAAAAAACCTGTTTTATTTAACAAGCAAAGCGCCCAGAAACATAAAAAATGAACTGTACCAAACAATAAAACCTCTTGTTCTGAAGAGATGGCAAATTCATGAAGTCCTTTTCGTGGGGTGTGGCTCAGCTTGCTGTGTGCCTCTCCGTCCCTCCAGCGTTGGAATGCAGCATCCTGGCCCCAGTGGGCCACAGGCATGAACTCCTGGTGTTCTTCTGAGATTTTGGTCCAAAAGAGTGTTGAACAGTTCCGAAAAAAGGAAAAGCCACAGTCCAGGGAACTTCTCTGCCTCAGCTAGCTAAAAACTAAACAGCAAAAGAGAGCTCTGTCCTGCTGTTCATGCTGCAGACAACAGGAGCAGGAATGCATGGGAGCTAATGCAGTTTCTGAAAACAGCCTGCACGCTTCTTCTGCCCCCGCCTTCGCTCTTGGAACCAGCCTTAAAGGTGTAGAACCTAATATCCAGCATTAACAGAACAGACAACTGGGGATACAAGCATCATATCGTCACCCCAGGACATTGGGTAAGGCAGAGATGTGTGTTAGTGGAAGCACTTGGGTTGGGGGCTCACGGCTTGGTTTGGTTTGTTATTGATTGCAGAATTGCCTGTCCCATATAAAACCAGCGAAGACTGAATTTTGTATTTCCAAACAGTCTGGAGGACTCGTGTGCTGACCTAGGGCTTGGCTTTTCAGAGGTGCGAAGTTCCCATCTCCTGAGATGGGATCTCCTCTGATCCTTGGGATGTGTTAACTGGGCTGACAGATTGGCTCAAAAAGTGCTCTGAAGGGAAGCCTGAGCAGGTTAAACCCCTGTCCCAACACAGGGCAGCCCAGGAAGCCAGAGCTGTGCCTTTGCCTGCTCATGCGGGCTCTTGCTCTCATTGTCAGCTCTCCCTAGTTATTTTAGGGAAAGCACCTGAGGCAAGCTGGCTGCAGTGCCACTCTGCTGGTGGAAGTGTGGGATGAGAAAGAATGCTGGGTTACCAAAAGGTCCTTAGCATTGTCTCATTTTCGTATTGTTCAGGCCCAGGACAGGAAAGCAAAAGCCTGGATGGTGAGCCTCAAGCTGGCCTGCCTTTGGAATGTTCCTGAATTACAATGGAGCAAAGCTTGTGTGCTTTGCTTAATCTGGGCCTGGACACCTTTAAATGGATGAGAGAGCAATTTCTGCTCTTTTTCGTAATTATGCATATTTTCAGTGGGCCAAGGCTTTCCAGGAGTATTTTTTCTCTGCTTACTTTTAAAAGGCTGTTTGCACTGTGTACTGATAAATTATAAATTATCTGTTTTGCTGGTGTTGGGGGTTAGGTTTCTTTCATTTTGTTCCATTTTACTTATGTGCAAAAATTCTGTAAGTTGCCAGGAAACATTAACAGACTGGGTACTTCAGAAAAACAGGGTACTTAGGAAAAGCAAAAGTGGCCAAGCTCAAGGGAAGAGGGCGTCTGGTTCCACTTCTCTTATCTGGGAGTTTCTCTGTGAGGGGCAGAGACACCTGGAGAATTGAGCAGGCAAAGACTGGGCTGGGGCAGCTGCTGGCTGGCTGTCAGCTTTGGGGGAGGACGGTCGGAGCTGCTGCCTGGGGAAGGGAATCAGCTCCCGCCGCCTCTCCCGGCTCTGCTCCGCTCTCGCCTCGCTGCCGCCGCGATGAGCAAGAAGGAGAAGCCGTTCCTGGGCACGGCCGCGCCCTGGGCTGCGTGCCACGGTGTCCCACGGAGCCACGGGCTCCACCGGCCGCTCCCACACCGGCCCTGCCCGCGGCGCCAACGACCCCGCGGGCGACAGGAACGCCCCGCCGGGCAAGAGAACTGGGGGGACCAGACGGAGAAGGACCAGACAGCAGATGATGACGATGAGGATTTGAGTGACACCAACTACGATGACTTTGAATTTATTTTTATTTTTTTTTACTTATTTTTTTAAGAAGCAAATGAAAAATACCTGTATTTTACACATACAAGTAGTAAGGGAGCTTCTCCTCCAACTAAATATATGGGATAACTCACATCCACAGACGTGGATACAGTTGCTATAGCTTCAGGTGTTAAGATAGTGCAGCTTCTCATTCCACGATCAAAAGAAAAGTCAGGAGGTTGGGGTAAAAATAGTACACATCGCAAGTGTAGAAAACTGAAGACAGTGTACAAAGGGTCCCAAACACGAAGCTTTCCCTCTCCTGAGTTTTCTTTTTTCTATCTGCGCTTGGAGTGAGCCATCCTAAAGCGCCCAGCCACAGGCAGCCACAGCTGAGTAACAGCTCTGTTGATACAGATAACACAGCTCTGATACAGCTCTGATACAACACAGCTTGTTGTATCTCCTAACAACTCTAAATAAATGTTCTTTCTTCAAAAGGGTTTTCAGGGGTTGCCGAGTTTTGCCTTGTTACTTTAAACCACCACTATGCATAATGAACTCAAATACCTAAAAGAATAAACTTTACTATATACATTTAAAAATTGAGGAAAAGTTCTCTAAAAATATGCTTTTGAATTTAGCAAAATGCTTCAGCTGCTGAGGTTGGAGGAACACCTCTAAGCTGTGCAGCAGCTTGTTAGTAGAGACCAAACTGAAACACCTAAAGACGAGGAGCCAGCCCAGGCCTTTTTCTGTGCTGCTGGGCTGCTCCCAAAACTCTACCCATCTCCTTCTAGGACACTTAGTGTATTCCAACAACAACAACAACCCAGACCTATGGACAAGGAACCAACATGGCCAAACGCTAAAGGAGGACAGGGAACACATGCCAGGGCCAAGAACAGGGACTGCCACATGTCAGAATCCATACAAGTGATAACTAAATCTTGTGTTTGCAGAGAGCAGTCAGGAATCAACATGGAAATGCCAACAGCCTCACAAGAGTGCTCCTGTCTCCTATGTGAGACCAGCTGCAATGTTCCCATGTGCCACAGAGGCTGATGGCCGTGCTGAGGAAAGAAGGAAGCAGCTTTTCCTTTTGGGAGAAAGCTCTTTCCCATCATCATCCACATCCTGTCTGTCTGAGTTTGAAAGACAGATGTCTGCTAAGGAAGGCAGGAGCCTCCCTTGGAAAGGAAAATGTAAACACCCTCCCTCCGAATCGTTATCATTTTGAAATTAAGGGGCTCTCAGGCAGAGGTGTGAGAATAGGAACAGCAGTTCTTTGCTAGTGTGTATAATAAAGCAAACAGCCAGCACCAGCCGCGGTGTTAACCCCAAGCAGCACCAGGCTCCCGGTCCCCGCCTGCCCGGCCGCGGGCGCTTGCTTGGTGCAGTTCCGGGCCCGGCCGGCAGGNCGGGCTCCGGATCCCGGGCGTCCGAGCAGAGGGGGATAGGTCCCTCTTTTAGTGAGGTGGGTGATAATAAAGTCCCAGTTCTGTGGCTGCTCTCCCAAGGAGATGCTCACCCCACGGCAGAAGCAGCAGCCCCAAGCTGGGCTCTGGCGGCAGCAGAGAATTCCCTTCTCCAAGCAGCAGCGCCGACCGTCCTCCTCTGAAGCCAAGAGAGAGCTAGCAGCTGCCCCAGCCCCCCTCCTTTACCTGCCCGATTCGATTCTCATGGTATCTCTCCCCTCAGAGAGAAATTCCCAGATAAGAGAAGTGCAACCAGATGCCCTCCTCCCCTGAGCTTGGCCACTTCTTTTGTTTTTTCAAGTACCCTGTTTTTCTGAAGTACCCAGTCCATTAATGTTTCTTAGCAACTTATGGGAAAAAATTCTAGAAGTAAAAACGGAACAAAAGGAAAGAAACCTAACCCCCAGTGCTAGTTTGATAGCAAACCAGTGGGAGATCCCAAGTTAGAACTACAGTTTACTAGGAAAATTAAAATAAAATGCAGTAGTACAAACCCACTGATGGAATCAGAATCCAATCTGACACCGTTAGTTGGAGTGTTGGTAGCAGTCCAGTTAAATGGTGGCTGCAGTCCTCCTGCAGTGACAGATATGGTTCTGTTGAAGCAGTGATCCTGTAGAAAGGTGTAGTTTTCCTCTGAAGGTGGTATAGATGGGTCTGGTCTTCCTCTGGGAATCCAGTAGAAAAAGGCTGCTTGTAGTGTTCCAAACCTCAGATTTTACCCAGGTAGGAATGCTTGGCTCCTGCCCCTGGGTGGAGCATCTCCCAATGGGCTGATGTAATTTTATCAGTCATGCAGTGAGACTCAATGGCCCATCAGCAGAAGATACCTTATACCTCCCTGGACAGAGGATGTGTCATGGAAGAGATAAAGAACACTGCCCCACCTGGTTTTAACAGATAGTAATAGAATACACACTTTTGGTTACATTTTGCATTGCAACTTAAGACACCCCCAACAGCTGGCTTTTTCCCCTGACAAATCATGATAAATGATATGTAGGGAAAAGTCCATTTTAATTTTAATCTGATGAGATTGTAGCATTTTCTGATGCTTAGTTACTGCTGTTTACATGGTATATTGCTAGAATTTCAGATAGTTTCTATGAAATGTAAGTACAGTTATGCACTTTAGAGAATTTATATTTTTGAACTTTGAAAACTAAAAGTAAGAAAACCTATTAATGGAGATTGTACATTAAAAGGAAAAAAACCAAGAACACACCTAGCCATCTCTCTTTTTGCACTGTTCAAGTCTTTCCCCATAGCAAAAACAAAGCAAAAGTTTAACTGCTTCCTTGTGAAAGGAAACTGCTAGAAAAGATTATCAGAGAGAAGTGAATTTTAAAATTCCAGTCCTGGAAAGACATGTACCAGTGCTGAACTTTGTCCTGGGGTTGCAGATGCTATGACTCCCCTCTCCCAAACCTGCACAGGGGAAGGACTCCTGAGCACAAAAACATTGTCTTTGTCTACCACAGGTGATTTGACTTCCCACTGACCACAAATAGCCAGAAATTGTGTTTGCCCTACCATACTAAGTCAATCCAAGCAACAGCTGTGCATTTTGTTTGATGATTTGTCTGTGCCAACATCAGTGATTATTGACTGGAGAACATTAAATACAAGACTGTGCTTTTTAAAAGGTGTGAAGTACTGTACAAAATTGTACTTTATGTGATATAAATAAGCTGTTTGTGTAAGACAACCTCTTTCCATGTCACTAGAACAAAGCTGTCTGCTGTAGGATGGCAGTAGGGTCTGTTGGGCTTCCCATCCACGGGGGCCGCCTCGGACAGGTGTCTGTGTTACCACATTGTGGTATAATAAATCATTAAAATGTAAATACTGGCCATGAACGGGTTGTGCACAAAATAAGATTGCAGGAGTGAAAGATAGAGGGAAAACTTGTCATTCTAACAAGTTGCATTTGGTTTTTTTTGTTTACTTCTGAGTAAACAGTTGAATAATGGATGTTTCTGTTAATGGCGGTGAAATTAAAGCATTTTTCTTTTAATCATTCTGCTGATACATCAGTTGTTATTTTTGGTGTGTGCAAGTTTCAGAGGGTAAGTGCTGCTAGCCATCCTCCAGCCTGAGGAGCCATCTTTGGAGCTGTTTGCAAGTCAGTGATTGACTGCTGCTGCTGAGGTGAGAGCTGGGCAACGAGACCAAAATTGTTACATGCCGAGTCAAAAAAATGTCTGCAGGGATTCCAATCCCTGGAGAAGCACAAAGCAACCCACAGGTGGTAGAAGAAGGTGTAGACTAAATGGGGCAGAGTGGGCCTGGCGTAGCATAATTAATTGTGCTGATGGCTGAGCAGGATTTCCTGGGCTCCTCCTGTTTCTCCCTCAGGTGCTCACTAAGGTTTTGGTGCCTTTGACTGCCACAACATGTCATGGCAGAGGCCCTTTGCTTGGCTTGGCAGACACAGGAATTGGCTCTGCGAGTCCAACCTGGACAGCCCACCCCCCACCCCCACTGCATGTCTTGGTGCCCTACATTTAGAAGATTCATGGAAAAAGCTCTTGCCCTTGGAGACTGGAGTGGATTGACAGCTCCAGGTCTTGGAGAGGGCAGTCAAGTCTCACCAACCTGCATGGTCATTCAGAGCATGGAGAGTGGAACCCTTGCTGGACCTTGTATGGCCAGCAAGTGTATGATCCTTGTGCTTCCCTTTGGACACCTGCATGCAGGGAACTGGCTCCTAGGATAATGGATATGTACATACATCAAAGAATACATAGTTTTGTGAATAACTCAGTGTATAGCAAATATTTGGGTTGGCTGAGTGCAGAAGCCAGTACCAGGGTGGGTGTGGGTGCCTTACTGAAAAGAATAAATTGTTAATAATCCCTTTTCTTCAGACTGCATTTGGTGTACAAAAGCAACTTGGGAATGCATTCCCCAGCTAATGACACCTCAGTGACTCTGGGCTCAGGTCTCTACATGATTTATGTAAGCAACTTCAAACTGAATCAGTGGTGTCCTTTTAAATATAAATGGATTGAAAAACATTATGTGTACACTTTGTATTTTGTATAAAACAAGAAAATACAACTATTTTGACTGCAGGTGTTTGGTGACAGCTTCTGTTCTGTGTGGGATGCTGCCAAAGATGGCTCAGCTCAGTAAAGTGGCTCATAAAGTCCTCAACAGCCCTGGCCCCTCCTGCCTTCTCCTCCTCAGCTGAACAGGGCTGACACTTGCTACTGGAAAAGAGATATGTGATGTATAAATATAAAAATGCACACGTTTTGCATTTATACAGTATATAAAACATACACACACATACCTCTGTAGTGTAATACATGTTATCTACAATAAAGCAATACACTATTTACAAAATATAGACTATATACACTAGATACAACAGTAGCTAGACCTTACACAATGATACAGGTCACACAGTAATGTGCACACATTACATTGTATATAAGAGGATATGTGCATATTCCTGTATCTACATACGATCCATCCACCTAAACATAAACCAGTATGTGCAATATATGTGTCTAACCACATATGCATTTATGGGATGACTGAGGGCTGGTCTCAAGTCAGAGCTCTTCCCATGGAGGACTTCCCTTTGTCTAAGACAGGACAAGGGGAGAGGCAGTGCTGGTGCCTGGAGCAGCCTCTCCTTTGCTTCCCGACACGGAAAGGCAGCCACTCCATCAGAATTAAACATCAAATTTATTGCATAATACTGTACTATGTACACACACATCGAAAATAAACATTTGATATAATTGTATATTTGTCTTCAATGCTGCATTAGAAAGAGGCTGAAGGGCTCTCAATGTAGCCCACAGCTTGTCTGGCTGAAGGGCTCTCAATGTAGCTCACAGCTTGTCTTTAAGGAAAAAAACAAACCCAGAAGCCTAAAACCTTTTGTTACGAGGTGCAAAGTTCAATACTGTAAATTGAACATGGTGCATAAATACTATGTCCTAATAACAAGTCAATGTCAAAACCACCCTAGGCTTAAAATGAGATTTACATCAAGATCTGAAAAATGGCAGGGGAGAAGGGAGAAAAATCATTCAAACTTCACTTAATGGGGCAGTGAGACTGAGGAAAAAAGGACAAAAGCTTTCCAATCATACAGGATAGATTTAGGTAGTGATTTTTCTACATTTCAATCTAATTCATACAGATTGTCCTTCAGGCCCCCTGGCAAAACAGCTGCCAAGTGAGAGGGCTGCACTCAAACAGCAAAGAAAAGTAAGCCTAACTGCAAAGGTCAAACCTCCAGACAGGGGGCTATCACTCAAATGGGGATCTTCTACTGCTTCTTTTGACCTGACCTAATGAGACTGGAGAGATTGTACACACCTCCCACACTCACACACCCCTGCACTCACACATCCACGCACACAGCTCCTCTGGACAAAGGTGGCAGCAGTAAAAGCAGCCACCTCACCTTGTATTGGAGTAACACNCACAACACGAGAGAGGCATTTAGAGAAACCTGCTATGATAGGTAGGGATTGTCCTTCCACAAGCCTGAACACAAACCCCACTCATTCCAGAGGGATTCTGAGGCTTCTTTGAGAAGCTTGGAAACAAAACTCAAGACAAGTGAGGAAAAACAAGCCAATCTCTGTAAACTGTCGTATTTTCCATAAGACATCCTGGTCCAAAAAGGCAGAACGTCACTAATGCACCACTCTGGGGGCACAAATGACATCCCAGCCCAGTACCATCCACCAAGGACCAATGGGCAGAGGAGATATTTCCATTCAAAGCAAGCAAGAACCAGCTTGCATTTAAAAAAGGGAGGAAAAAAGGGTGGGGGGAAATCACAGCTTTTCAAAGAGGAGATCACTATTTCATCCTGTTTCCACCCTAAATGCAAGGGACATCAAAATATTTCAACTGAATTAAAAGGAGAGGTAAGAGTGTGTGTGTATGGGGGCAATAAAAGCAAACTACAAGGAATTGCCAGGAGGGCAGTGATGTCAAGTTGGGGGTGGGGGGAAACAACAGAAATGCCCATTGTTTTGTTCAGTAGATGAGAAAATTCAAAGCAAGCGCCTCTCCCTGCTGAAGCCCCACAAAATGCTGGCAGCATCAGGCTGAGACTGCATCATCTCTATTANAAAAAAAAAAAAAAGAAACAGTTCAGATGTATTCCCTTACAAAAATAAAGCCCAAGCCCATCGTTCTCTTGCTCAGCACCCAGGAGTCTGTGCGGGGGCTCGGACCCCGTGGGGTCAGGCCAAGCTGAAGCCCTCGTAGTGGTCGATGGCCTGCACGAGGCGGGCGCTGAGGATCTCCTTGCTGCTGTACTTGGGCAGGTCCAGCAGGTTGTAGCAGGTGTGAGCCACGGGCAGGTACTGCTCCCCGCTGGGCGTCGACTGGATGATGATGCGCAGGCTGGACATGCCGTAGATGGGAATGCGGTCGCTGCCCGTCAGGAACACTGCGAGAGGCACAAGGAAGGCCGGGCACGTGGGACGGGTGAGGGACCTCCCACCAGGGCTGCACCCACAGGCAAAGTTCAGGCCCACCTGCCGGGAGGGGCTGAAACCCTGACTGGGCTCCATGCAGGGCCTGGCTGGCTCCCAGGGGAGCTGCAGCACAGCAAGGCCAGTGCCAGGCACGAACACTGGCCTTCATCTTTCCAGCAGTCACAGACTCTGAGTGGCTGAGGTTGAAGGGACCTCTGAAAGTCCTCAGGAGCAACCCCTTGCTCAAGGCAGGGCCACCTAGAGCCAGCTACTCAGGACAGAAAGAAAATAGCCACAATAGAGGGAAACCCCAGGTCTGACTAGCAGATATTACTAGCCCTGACTAGCAGTGACCAGCAGTCACTCACGCTGGATCACGCCACTCAATGCATTGAAGCTCTGCAGCCACTCCCACCCGAGTCTTTCAGTTACAGGAGATGCTGCACCAGGAGATGCTGCACCACTGCAAGATACTTACGGAGAAATTTCTTCTTCTTTTCCAAGGGAAATGCATGGAAGGTCTCCCAGAACATTCTCACAGTTGGGTGTGTGGCAGTGTAGTCTCCCTTATAGACAGCGCTCTATTAAAAACCAAACCACCGCATTTTCAGTTGGCACTAGAAAGCAAAGACTAAGCAGAACCCAGACCTTATCTTTTCTAGTATCTGACACCAGATCAGTGCCTAACAGCTTTGAAAGGGAATACAGGATGGGTGATGGGCAATGGCATGGCTCAAAGACCTGGCAAGGGCTCTCCTGGCAATGTGAGGAAGGCAGACATTAGCCTTCTGCTTTTCAGCTAATTACAAGTGTGGAGAGCAATTCTGGAGTGCCTTTTCACAGGCTGAACTCATGAACAGGATCACACACTGCACTGTGACTGACTTGCTGGACTACAGATTTTGAGAGGATACAACCCTTTCTGAGTGTCCAGACTCCCCTCTGAGCCCTTGTGTAGTTTTTGCCCTTGTGCAGTGGAGTTTTACTATAGGTGAAGACCCTTTGTCTCCTCCCTTCAGTCATAGATTTCATCCCTAAAAAAAGGAGTTGGGAGTCCTTCTCCCCATCTTTCCTCATCCTGAATTTCCTCCCTGAGCTTTATCTACAGCAGGCCAGCACAGTAAGAAACTTTTAATGTGAGTGACAGCAAGGTGTACAAGGAGCACAAAAAAAAGAAAATGCATCGTGGCTTATGCCATCTCCTGACACAGACTAATGCCCATCTCATGCAACTGCACAATCCTGGCAGCTGTGCAATATAAAAAAAACGTACAAGAGGGAAGCTTTACCTCCTCCAGTTCCTCCCAGTTGTAGTTACTGTTTCCAACTATCATGGCCCTGAGCTCTGTGGGCTGGAAAAGTTCCAGGACCTTCCCACCACACACTTTCAGGAAGCCAGTAGAAAAGGCTGCGTACCACTCTTGGATGGAGAGGTTGAAGATGTAATTTACGTAGGCTTCGACAAATTCTTCCCTAATGCATTGAGAGAAAGCAGGCAAAGGAAAGCACTTTTAATCACATGTCTAGGCAGCATCACTGCCAAGTTTTCCTGCTTCTGCTTGTAAAGTGTTTTGCAAACACGAGTTGGGCAGCAAGTGCTACCATGTGTCTGCTTGTCCCCTGGCAGTGGTGGCTTGGGAGGTCCCCCAGGTTCTCTCCCACCAGTAAAGCTGAGGAGGTTACAACTGAAGAAACATTTTGGCCTTTTGGTGGAGGCGTTCTCACCACAGACCCCATGCAAAAGCAGTGAGGGACAGGTGAGGAAGTAAAAAGGAAGTAAGAAAGCAGACTAACAAAAATGAAAACCTGGAGTAAGAAATCATATACCAAAGGGGGAGTTATTTTCCAGTGCATTTGTTTTATTGTCATTTTCCCCCCAGACACTTGAGCATTAGGGAAATTCAAGCTGATTACGCACTTACCAGTTGCTTAATTCCTCTCTGGCTGTTACAGTCACGAAGCCTGCATCAAGAGCACTTTATGAACTCCAAAGGAGAAAGAGAAAATGCACGCATTTCCTACCCTGCATTTGCCAGTTACAGCAATCCTGTGCATTCCCCAGTTCCCAATGAACTTTCCTCACACAGGAATGGCAGTGCCCACAGACATGCACACAGCAAACTATTCAGGCCATAGGGCAGCAAATTGGTCCCTGGCCTCTAAATGCAGAGGTGGAGGAAGTCATTAAGCACTGTAAGGTAAATTGACAGCCACATCTAGACTTGGATTTAGAGGTTAGCTTGAGTTCAAAACTCTAGTCAGGATAAAGCAATTGAATTTTGGAATGTTAAGCTGGTGGAACTACACACTAGCCTTTCTCCTTCAGGATTTTCTTCCCTTGTTTCCTATCCTGACTTAATGAACAGTTCCAGTTGTTAACCCTGGTGCTCTTCCCAAGTGTTCTCAACTAAAATCTTATTTCCTTTGTACTGGATACAGTAAAAAACAAGTTTTCTTCTGAATGTATATACCCAACCTAAAAACCCATAGGGTTCTATCGCTGGCATTTTTATCTTTCCTTCACTGTGGCAGGGGTAGATTAAACACTCCTCTGTTTTACCTGAAGTCCATCTTCTCTTTGCAGAGGGATAGAAACCCATGTGGGTTTCGCATGGAGGCAGCTCTTTAGCTGTGTAATTGCACCATTTTGGGCAGTAGTAAAGTAGGTAAGAAGTAACACAGACAAAGCTTTTGCTACAGCAGTGTCTTCAGACACATTCAAAACTCTTTCGAATAATCAGATTAATAGAAAATTACTTCATCTCCAGCCTTGCCAGTAAGGTCTTCAGCAATCCTAGTACAAGTCCCTAACCATGCTGCTGAGTAGTCACTGGATCACAATGTTTTGCCAGCAGAGAAAGAATGTGAACACTGCTTCAAGTAATAAAAGCATTTGTAGAAATCCAATTACAAGATTATGGGAAGAAA
>WAAG01086640.1:49072-90901 GCA_013390105.1 Tichodroma muraria | reverse complement strand
AAAAAAGGGGGGGGAATGGTAGCTGTGCTAGTAATAACTCTGGGGTGTTCAGTCAAATGGAAAGGGATCCAAGTACAGCAGGTTCTTCTGGATGTGATCAGGGATAGGAGTCAGGGTGTGCTCAAAGGAAAGTTTCCGGCTCCAGAATTAGGAGTACAAACAAGTCTGCCAGGCTCAGTTTTGTTGGTCACATACAGTTCCTCTCTGAGCCATCAGGGGTATTAATCTGTGCCAAAATCATGTCTCCAAAGTCTACTTAAAATGAGAAAACTACCAAGGGTCTATACAGAGGCCTTTTACAGGGAAGATGTCCATCCAAGTGCATAGTACATTTTCCAAACATCGGCAGAAAGATTATGAAAACTTGATTTTTGTTCAAGTGCCACTGGTGCCCAGTAACTTCTGACCAACTGGTCTTAAAATTTGTTGACAGTGACTGTTAATCACCCCCCATATTTTCCTTCAGCCAGGGCTTCTGTGGCACATGACTTCACCACGAGTACGAGTCCATCCCCACAGGTGCCCCACTTGCCTGTTGTCCTTCCGCACCAGGATTTTATCTCCATCTTCAATCAGGTTCTTCTGCTCTGTCACACCATAGCTTTCTCTGCAGATCTGTAAAAAAACATTAAATTAATTTTACCAGAAGTATTTTCCAGAGCATGTGCCTACAAGAAAGATAGAGTCCTTTTAGACTCAGACAGCTGAGGACCGGCATGTAAACGGTGAGCCAGAGAAAATGGTACTTGCAGAAACTTCTGTTCTCTGCTCCAAGTACCCTGTGTGCTTCACCACCCTCCATCACCTACATTTGCTGTAGGACTGCTATTAAGTTGAAATGTGAACTTGGAAAGGAATAAAAATTATTTTAGGTAAATTCCCTGGGGAAAAAAATCCCAAGAGACTGATAACTAAAAACCTGTTTTTAACTAAGCCCACAAGTTCTGGCAATAAAAAGGACTCACTTTTTTAACAGAAACTCAGTGGGTTAATTCATTTTCTCTCACTGGAAGAATAAACATTTTCCTGCTTTTGCCAGCCTAGGATGGCACCAGTACAAACCCACACTCTGTACACTAACTGGTTACCTGAAAAAAATGCAAAAGGGTCAATTTTCAAGTTGCCATAGACAAAGGAGGCCCTTATGTGTGAAAAAGAACTTGGAAAAAGTCTCTTTCGTTACTTGAAAGGTATCCTTTTTTTGCACAGCCTGTATTACCATCACTATGGCTTCCTTGCCTCATCCCAAATTACAGCTCTGTCCTGCAGGAGACACTGTCAGATGCAGGTCTGACTCACTCCAGAGGTAAATTTGATCTAAGAGAGTTTATGTGCTCTCATTCATGCAAAAAGGAAATGGGCACCACTCTCCTTGCTCAGCAAGGTTCTTCACAGTGTGGAGCAGTTTTACAGTACCTTGTTTTTACCCCAGGGCAGGCCTTGGACAGAGAGTCAAAAAATGAGCCAGATCAAGATGAACCCATCACTCACAACCTGTTAGAGCATCAGGTCTTTAAACAGTGACAAGGCTATTTTGAAAACCACTCAGCTTAATCTACTTACTAGCTCAGCTTTTAGGACCACATACATACAAAAGAAGAAAGGAGCTGACAGCAAAGAACATTTTACCATTAGCATGGGCTATGTGCTACAGGCATTTGGAATAATCCAGAATATACATGAAAATATAGATAGGCTTCAACTATACCACAGTAACCAGAGAGTTGATATGTCAAATGTGCCTTACTGTAAAATTCAAACAGAACGTCTCCTCCACATCTTCCCCGGGGTAATCTAAAAGTTGCTGGAGACTCCTAAATAACAAATAGGGAAAAAAATGAAAAAAAGAATAATTAGAGATTTTAAAAGCCATACCTCTAACAGGGAAAACAAATTCAGCAGAAGTAAACAGCATCATACATCTGAGTAGTAGGATTGCAAGAGACAGAATCTGAGTCTCCTGAAGCAGTAAGAAAGAAATATACCTCAAATAAAGAGATGCTTTGTTAGAAGCAGGATAAATGCCAGTCCACAGAAACTATCAATACAGTCTGTGCCTACCTAGTTCATGAATCATTTTTAATGATCCTGGCTTTGGAATAGAATTACATTTCTAGTTCTGAAGTTCTAATTCTATGTCATCAACACACAAAGGTCTGAGGGAGTGGAGGAAGAGA
This sequence comes from Tichodroma muraria, assembly GCA_013390105.1. NCBI lineage: Eukaryota > Metazoa > Chordata > Aves > Passeriformes > Sittidae > Tichodroma > Tichodroma muraria. The sequence goes on along the minus strand of WAAG01086640.1, from coordinate 88,724 downwards.
CAGAGGTTGACTGTATCTGTATGCCCATCGTATAGAACATACTCTGCTACCCCCCAAAATTCTGCTGCTGTCATCCTGACATTTTACTCCATTATTGATAAATACAGCTGTCAGTTTGTGTAGACAAATCAGATAGCAACTCAGAAACAGAAATAAGACAGCAGTCAGACAGTGGGATCTTAACTTCCCAGTGTCAGGGGGATCCAGTATCCCTATGCAATTAGGTAGAACCACTTGTTAAAAGCAATTCTTTCACTCCACTCAACTTCTTCCTGCCATGGGAGCAGGTCAATGCTGCATTGGTTCGTGCATGGGATGATTCACAGTGCTACACACAGCTCCCTGCTTGCTAGTCTGAGCCTGGCTCGAGGGGAAAGGCTGAGGCTGGGGCGGTGCACACAACCACACTGGGCAGGGACAGGCTTCCACTCCTGTTCTCAAAGGGGGATGTGGGAGGTGTCTTTTGGCTGTGTTGGTACCCAGTTTCTGGGAGTCAGGAAGGGTGGGAGTCTAAGCAGATGGATCCAAAAGTCTGCGGGAGAAAAGACACAAAATTCACCACCAGCTCGTATCTTTTGCTAGGACCACAGTCACCCAAATTAATCAGTTACTCAAAAGGATCAGGAGGTGTTTTATTCATCAGCTTTTGCCTAGTTTGGCACTTGCTGTTCCTAGCTGGATGGTCTACCTTCCCAGAAAAGCTGCAAATTTTGGTTTTCATACCTTCCTTCTGTAGGGGACAGCTCCTTCAAATCCTCTAGGCAGGGCTTCACGTTCAAGAGTTTTTTGTACAGAGCCAAGGGAAAGTGAAGGTCTACCACTGTGAAATTGTAGATTGCAAGACCACATATGATGCCAATCAAGTGAAACCAGTTGTGTTCTACAAAACACTGCAAAACCACACAGAGAAATCCTGATGAGACACACTGTCACTGGTGCGATGCACAGTCCCCTTTCCTCCATGCACTAAGAAGCCAGACCCTGCTTTTCCAGCTGGGACAAAGAGCTCCCATAAGCTGCCACTTTGGTTGTAAATTTCTTGCTGGTGTGTGGCACGGAAATGAAGCTTCTTTTCCTTTTCACAGAAAAAACATGTTCTATTACTTCTGTAAGCCATGATCACTGTGGAAACAGCAGCTTTCCACCTTACCTGCCTTTTAATTCCTTTCTAAATACCTCTGCGTTCAGACACTAACAGTGCTTCAATGTTTACTGTCTTTGCAGTGCAAGAAAATGTGTTAACAATCCTCTCCCTATTACCCACCCTATTTTCTATGAAAAGCTTTTGCATCAGCACAGTTCTGCCCAGGCAGATACACCAGCAGAGGTGCTAGCACAGGCCTCCTTTTCTTCACATATTGACTCTCATGCTTGTGTCAGTCACAGACTGGCAGCCCACGTTTGTTAAATGTTCCAAATACACGACTCATTTTCGGTGCTTACACTGTCATCACTCATCCTGGTGCCAAAAGACTTGTTTTATAGCACTGACATTAGGAGTGAATGCTCTGCAATACTGTTTACAAGCTACAAAAGGTACCAGGCCACTTCCTTCCTTGTAACCCCCCTAGCAGGACAGCCGCACCTTAAGGGAAGACTGGCAATGTCATTTCCCACCTTGCTTACCTATGGAAGTGAAGAAAAGGACATAAACCACCATCTCCAGCCTTCTGACAGGTACAGATCTTGCACTCTACACTGTTCCAAAACCAACAACCTTCCACTACAAGCCATGTTTCTTACTGTTTAAGAGCTCCCTCACATAAAGCATTAACAACTTTAGATCCTGAAGGCGATAGTGATGCATGACTAAATGGATTGGCTGCAATTATGTGAACAGCAAGGGAGGCACAGAACTCGAATGCCATTACCACCTAAACCTCTCATTCTGTAAAACAGCACATGACCATCACATTCATGATAATAAGAGTTCTATTACCTGTCACCTGACCCTTAATACAAGTTGTATTATGGGATAAGAATAAAGAGAGGGAGCCAACTCTTTAACAGGCACAACCATCACCATTCTACTAAGGTTAACAGACCTATTTACACTAACTGAAAATAGGGTTCACACTGTATCACGAGTAGAAAATAAGAGGAAGAACATTTCTTTCCCACAGTTTGCCACTAACTTCCTTGTCATTTAAATGCAGCACATTATTCCAGCCTGCATATATAGAGGGCAAGGGCTTACCGTGTCTGAAAACCACAGCAGGTTTGACTCTGGGTAGTAAGTGAACATTCCATAGATAGGGTTGAGTAGTTCTTTTAACAACAGGAGGAAAAATTCCTTTGTCACTCCTCCAGCATCAACAGCTTCCTCACCATCAAAGATGACCTGTAGAAAAAGCAGGTCAGTGACAGTGATGCGGAGCTGAGACTGAGTCAATCAGACCTCTCTCTGAGAGCCATGCAAAGCAATTTGTCCAACATGCCCAAACCCACAGAAAACCACGAGCTCCTTACAGTGCTCCGCCTGCAGGGGCAGAAAGGGAACAGGGGTGGCAAATCAGGTATTTTGAGAATGTTTTAAATCCTTATGCAAATCATAAACAATCTGTTGTCCCAACAATCAAAGCAGCAGCATGACAGCAGCTACTGAAGATTGTGGCAATCTCTCAGAGATAAAGCACATCCTTATTGTAAACAGCCTGTTCCGGCAGAAGAGCAAAACAGAGACTGCATAATATCACAAAATGCTTCCTCCCCTGGCCCTTGTACACTCAACACACCAGGAGAAGAGAGCAAACCCTGCACTTGCCTTTTCGTAAACTATCCACTGCCAAAGCATGCCAGGAGTCAGAAAAAAGACTCAATCCTTGCACTGACTAGACCAAATGTTCCTGTGTGCAACACCTATGGAGAAGTTACTGCACGCTGGTGAAGTGGTAATGTGAATGGCTGAAAGGCTGCAGAAATGCTGGCTAAATGAGAAGGTGCTAAAGATATGGGGGAAACTTACTTTGAGAGGTTTTTTCAAATCAATGTCTGAATGGATGCTCAACTCCCTTAAAGCATCACCAACTAAGTTACTCCTGCGAACATGAAGTACCAGGAAAGGGCTTCTGGCCAGCAGAGGCTCCAGGGTGAGAAGCATGAAGACATTCTGCAAATTTGCACCATTTATCGCAACCTGTAAATAAAAGAGAAGTGAAAGGCAGCCAATGCCTAAGCCTTTCTTTCTTCCTGTGAAAGAAAAACTGTTAACAACTACATGCCTGGTGTTCCTTTCTGCCTTTTTGGTTTCTCCAGGGTTCAAGAATCACATGCTCCCTTGTATGCCCTGTTCCCCCATTTCCCACACCAACACTTTTAGTCCACTGATCAATTCACCACATTTGAGCAACAGAGATTAAATTCCTGAACATTGTTTTTTTTTACATTAGGCAGGTGGGTGGGGAGAAGAGGCTTTATTCATGCTCTGAGTCAAGAAACTCAATGTGAACACAGGTAAGAGTGAGTCCAGGAGGGAAAACAGTGCTACAAATACACCAAGCAAGGAGCCAGCTGACAAATGCATCTGGCAAGGCACCAGAGATCCCATCACATAGAATTCAAAGCCCTCATGCACACAGATTTTCTGCAGTTGCGCAAGGCACAAAGCCCAGTCTAAGCTTTGGTTGCACTTCAGTTGTTTCTTCTCATGTGATGTCCACAATAAATGGCAAATTCACATTTAAAAATTCAGTTTAAAAGTCAATTAAACCTGAGACAGAAATCTACCAGAGACCAGGCTTCCTCTGTTTCAGCATTCAGAGAATTACTGGTTTCTCTGGCATCTAAGTGGTTGTCTTGCTAAAGATCCTGATTCTCAGGACAACAAAACTCGTACCAGTCTGCTGTTCTGCCAAGGTAAGGTCGATAGCTCCTTTCAGCAGTGCACTGCTGACAAACTGGGCAGCTGAAAACATGCAAGAAAACATGCAGCTGAAAACATAACAAAATGAGAGCAGGAGCAGGTGACTGCAGCATCTGAGCACAGGCCAAGCCTCTTCTGCCCTGCTGCAGGCTGTGTGCTCAAGCAGCCACAGAAAAGCCCTGAGATGGGTATAACATGGAACCAGCACCATGGCCACAAGTGACTGTCATGACAGCTGTCCACCCTGAAGGAACCTGACAACCAAGGACCTCAGCAAATTTATTTCACAGAGGATGGGACTAGTCCCAGATGCAGCTGCACTGGATGAGGGCTGTTGGTGATGAGGCGTCCCAACACTGTGCCTGTCTCAGGAGACACCTGTGTGAGCAGTGCCTGGCGCTGGGACATCTCCACTGGCACTGAGGCCAGCTGCCCTTGTCACAGCCTGGCTGTGAGCTGGCTTGGCTGCCACCTGCAGGGTGCTGGAGCTGGACACCTGCTCTCAGCACGCTCCTGGAGGGCCCTGGGGCTGTGCCCCTCACGGCAACTGGGTCGGTGGGCTGCTGGCAACAGCTGCTGCCTGCACCCACAAACAGCATCAGGAGCTGGTCTGCAACACTCACCTCATTATTAGAAGGAACAACCACTCCTGCAGCAGGCAGAAATTTCAAAATAAGTGTACACTTACCTGAATGTTTGTCTACTTATCCAGTCTTACAGCTCCTCACCTTACTCCTTATCCTTGGATTATCATAAATACATAACTACTCCTTCCTTATACAGTTTAAATTTCTACCACATGCACATCTGGCAGTTCTGATGTTGCCAGACAAACATTTTGAAAGGCAAGACACCAAGCGCTGCCTCTGCAATATGCAGGGCAAAGAGATTCTCCAGCTATACTGCTCTCCTGTACCATGGAAACAATAAAGTGTTGCACACACCACCTCCCAGTTAACACCCTTTCCATGCAGGCACCATTGCAAAAGGCAGAGAAAAAGAAAAGTGTCAAGAAAATTGGGAGAGAGAATGATTACCTGCATCTGTAATTCTGCATCCGTCTGTAACATCTTGGTCTTAGCTTGAGCGTCGAAGATGAAAGGGTAAGAGCAGAGAGTGACAGCGTCCTGCAAGAAAGACAGGCAAGATTTGTTCCTATCCACAGCTTCCAGAGCACTTCTTTAAATAAGAGTCTTGAGAAACAATTTTCTTACCTGCATGATGGATGGCCTTACTTTCTGTGAAAGAAAAAGAGAAGTATGAAAATCTTTTACTCTTTCAATTTTGCATCTCGTGGGTTTTTTGGATGGACTAGTCCAAAGGTGACACAAAGTAAATTTTCCTCCTTTGGGACCAACAACCCATTTTTCTTCCTCTTAAAGAAAAGCATGGGAACTTCCTTCTCAAGAAAATGCACAAGTCCAATTCAAAACATGAACATCAAACATTACTAAGAGGACTGACTGGCACAGAACGCTGTGTTAGTCTGCCATGGGTGAAACTTGCTCTTATGAAGAGTAACAAAGGCAGAAACCATGTGAAACAACAGGAGAGACCATAAGGCCACTACATGGTGAAACAAGAACACCCCTGCAACGCAAATTACTCATCATTAGCCATATTGACACATTTTTAACTATCCCTTTTATAAATTTAAGTCAATACTTTATTGTTCTGCTCACTAAAGGTAAGCACACAGCAGCACTATTTAAATGATGGAAAGCAGAGGATGGGGACTCAGCACACACAACACAAAGCCCATGAAAACACACACAAAAGTTTTCACTACAGTCAGGTTTTACTCTTGCAGCATTCCCTGGCAGATGTTTTCTGGTGTTTTTTTACACTTGAGATTCCTTTCCTTGCTATAATTAAATAATCTCACTGGGTTCACACACAGTATATTCCAGCCCTCAGTTTAGTTATCTCCTTTCTTACAGACGGGAAAGTGAGACATAAAAGAGGTGAAGGGTCTTACCCAAGATCACCCAGCAGGTTACTGGAAGAGCCAGGAATAGAACCCACATCTCTTGAGGCTTGGTTCAGTCCCCTAGCCAGAACGCCACACTGCCTCCTCTTACAGAGCAACATTTTAACATCACTGGCTACATTATTCACAATACCTGCCTAAACAGCAGAAGTAAAGGGCAAAAATTATAATTTTAGAATACAGGACTTGGCTCCTGAGGTCTTGATTACATTAAAAGGATCCAGTGACTGAATTAATCCCCTTGTGCAAAGACTGAATGAAATTAACATGAACAGTCACAGAGACTGTTGCAAGTTTTGGTTAAATATTGCTAGCTCCAACTCTTTTGACAGCTTTATTTTTAAGTCAATTTTGTAGAGCACTCAGATCTAAGATATTTAACATATTGAAGCTCCTGTACTGAATACATTACGCTCTCATTAAGGATATTGGAAATACAGATCTACAGCCAGAGAAACAAACATGGACAGCTGTGTTGTGACTATACATAAAACCTCTTACCATTCCAGCCTGGTGCAAGAACCACATGAGATAATCCTCCTGAATGTCCACCAAGCTGGAAATTTCAGGGATATAAAATTTATCATATTCCACGTGTTTAACCTTCTGATTCACCTAGTGAAGAGAACAGATGGAAATATTTGACATATTTTATCGTATTTTCAGCATTTTCCAGGTTTGCTTTCATAAATTCACTTACATCAGCTCGCAACAAAAGGACCCAGAACGCTTTGCAAACAATACACAATCTCTATATTTTGGTACAAACCAAGAAGAATCAAATAGAACCTCTTTATAACTTATTTTAGGTCCCTCTCCTCCTCACCCTGACCACGCAGCAACAACACAGTGAGAGCAGAGATTGTCAAGGGACAGGTGTTTGTGATGCCAGAGTGCATGACCCAGCAGCAGCCTTCTTTAGGGTAACTTTACTTCTAGTCTTTGAGACAGGACTAAACAATCTTCAAGAACCCTGGACTTAGGAAAGCCACTAACATCTTTCCCACGTTGTGACTTGACAGACAGCTCACGACTGGCAAAGGGCAGACAAGACTGAATCATCTTGAGCCAACACATGCCCAGGCTTTCCTCTCACCTTGTGGAGTTTCTCCAGCAGCCTGAGAGCAGCTGTAATGTAGCTGCTGAACAGGACTGGGATCAGCAGCGTCTTCCTTCCACTGAGGAGGTAAACCACTGCACCTTTATAGAGGTCCACAAGCCTGAGGAAGTATCTTGGGCACACCTGAGACCACCAGTTATCTGGAAAGTAAAGGACATCAACATAAACCTTAATCAAATGCCAGAGTATCCCCTAAATAAGGGGTTACAACTGAAAAAAAGGGGAATACACCTGAAGACTCTTTCAAAAAACTTCCCTATTCCTGCCCTAGATGTAGCAACAGGAAAGTGAGGCAGAGTCATCTAAATACCAGAAACTGAAAAGCTCCTCCCTTTCCACTCTCATCCAGCCACACCAGTCATTACCCAGCCCAAGCCCTGATCAGGGTGAGAGACTGCATTTGAAGTTTTTCAGTCTGTAATTCAAGACACTGTTTCGAGTACCTGCCATTCAGGATACTGTGATCTCGTGGGCAAACACCTGTCCCTCAGAAGTGACAAGGGAAGGGCTGCCTGGGCAATACTCTGTAGCACCGCTAACCCTAGCAGATGTCAGAGCATGTCTCCTGGCACATCTGCACTAAAGGATTAACTCCTCCTCTTTAGAGAGGCTGATTTCTTTCTTGCCAAGGACAGGTAACCCTTACTTTCCCCTGAAGGGACCCTGACTATAATCCTCTTTCCTAGAACCAATCACCTGCAAAGTAAAAGCTGGAGCCGAGGGTTCTTTTGGTGGTCTGAAAGTGTCACATAGCATTTTACATGATAATATCAGGTTTAGTACAAGACAGCCTTAAGAAACAGAGTAAGATAACAAGAACAGTAGTAGCTTAACAAATGTGAGTAACAAGCATTAAGCAGCATATGTTCTGTTCAGTTTAAAATAAGCTCAGAGAAAAATACATCAGAAATTAAGACTCAGAAGTGGGAAAACAGTTTAAGTGTTCAGCTTACTCACAGACCAAGGTTTGTCGGCATCTTGTAGAGGATAAAATAATGTAATATTATATTTAATATTCTTTTTTTACCCTATACAGAAAAGATATTCTAAAGTGATCAATAGCTGATCAAATTTAAGAGAATAGGATCATTTAATCTTCCTGATATACAAAAACCTAAGTTTCTGTAGAGGAATGCAAATTTATCTGGAACTGAGTCTCTAAATGTGAGTAAACCAGATAAGGTAAATTAGATTAACCTCCCTAGTTAAGTGTTCTTTGAAATTATATTTTACTTCTAAATTAAAACAAGTTTTAAATGACACTTACCAAGCACTTTGCTGGGGTTGGTATCCAGGCGCAAAATAGCCATTGCTAGAGGAAGTGTCAGAGAGATGTAATACTTGGAGTCTTGGAATGGTGGGAATTCTGGGAGAATCAGATAGATCCTCATTGCCTCAACATCTGGTGGAGAGCTGGACAGCTGAGGAATCAAAAAGCTTTCAAAGCTCTTCAGTATCTAGAGAGACAACAAAACAAAAAAAGACAACTTATCCTGGGTGATAGAGGACCTCCAGTATAGACAATGTTTAAGGGCTGATGAAATGGCAAAACCCTGTTTTAAAAGTCAAACCCCGAGCGAAAAAACCCAAAGATACAAATTTTTTAGTTAAAAGTGGCAAGGGGAACATGTATGCTTTTATCCCACAGCTCTGCCCTTGTGAAAGAAATTCTCTGAGTTAGAATAAATTATACAACCATGAAGTACTCAACTCCCGACAGACGCATAATAATTACAAATATAACATACACAGAGTTTATTTCAGCAGACATTTAGGTATTAAATACCATGAGATAAAACTTGTTTTTAAATAAAAGCCTTGGAGATACATTCTGAGGAGGTCAAAATAAGTCCAGGTCAAAGGAGCAGTACCATTAAGTGTCTGGCTTTTAGATATGCAATACAACCTTTGCCCAACAATGCTGCTGGTACTTGCATGTTAGAGAGGCCCAAAGCCCTAATTTTCCCCTCTGAATATCCAAATCTCAGAAGTGCAATACCTGCTCTAGGAGAATGGAATGCTGAGAGTTCATCAACTTCTCAAACAGCACTCTCGTGGAGTTCAGATCAATCCCTGGGATCTTTGGACTGGTTTTAAAATGTTCATCGATTCTTTAAAAAAGAAATCACAGACAGGCATAACTTTAAGGAAGAGACCCTATTACCTGTGTATTGACATGGCCTGAGAGCAAGCAATAGAGAAATGACTACTAGAGAATTCATAAGACTAAAAACCAAGACTCTCCCTTCCAAATTCCTCTGGGCCTTGGTCAGGGTTGGGATTCTTCAGAGAAACACTTCCTCAAAGTCTTTGGTGTCCCCAGGACTCCTTCCCTGACTTAAGAGCGCTGTGTTAGGCACTCTGAAGGGGAAGGCAGCTATTATATATACAGAATGCCCTTGTCAGTTTGATGGTGTGACTGTGACAACACGAGGAGCTGAACACAGCCTGCTGTAGCAGAATGGCTATTCCCACAACAGCATGGGCTCCAGGCTGGAAACGGCTCCCCAGAGACACGCCGTGGCACTGAGCACTAGGGGCTGTGCTCTGCAAAGGTACTGCTGGGTGTGCTCAGGCACACAGCCACGGAAAAGCTGCTCCCCCATCTCATCCTGTAATGCAAACAGGCCTACGTGGCCTTAGGACACAGCAGGGATGCACTGGGATATTTCTATCAAGTGCACCTTGACGTGAGACTTCATGTATAAAGGTACATAGTTAAATACAGCCTCATTTAAGGCTTCAGAATTTATCATTCATTTGGTCAAAGACTTCCTGTAGAAGTTAAGTCCTGCGCTAGCCAAGACACCACTGAAGTGGAAGAACAACTGCATTGGGCTGATGAAGCTATAAACTCCACTCATTTCCACATTCAAAGGAGACATGAGACTATTTAAAGTGATTCAACAACTTGGATACCTCAACAAGGGCTTTAAGCCAACATGACACAACTCCCCTGATGCAATAGCACGTCACAACACTAGAGAAGAAACCACTGGACAAGCAGAAAAGCGCCAGGATAATTAGCAAACTATCTTCTTTTTCAAGTTGCTCTTGGAATGTATTACTCAAAGATTACTCAGAGTAAGTAAGTTTTTCTTCACCTAGTTACAGGTCATTTACTCATCACATCACCAGAAAAACTTCTCCTCCTCCTCATCTTATGCTGTTACCTCCTCAACATTTAAAGACACAGCCAAAACAAGCCTTCCCAACCCACAGCCTTTGACTCAGCTATGTGTCTTACAACCTCATCACCACCTATTGTGGGTTACACCCATTTGAAATTCCTCCTTTGGTAAGCAGAAGCACAAAACTTTCCACATGTGATGTCACCTAAAAGGAAAGCACTTCCATGTTGCCCCTGATGTATTTTCAAGAGCAGCCTGTGTGGAAGTATACTTTCACATGCACCAGCCACCTCAGCTGGGTAAGAGACTATTCAGATACCTGGCATCCCTAATTTCCCTTAATGTCCTATTCCTATCCCTCTCTTTAAAGATGTTGGTATCTGTTTCATAAGGAAGAATAACAGTTGTGGCAACTCCAAGAAATCTGTGCCACTTACAGTACACTCATCATGCACTCTCTTAGACCATTTGCCTTCCTTACCCAGCTCTGACCACCCCACCCCTTTAGGAGACATCCTCTGCCCTCATCTCCTGCCTGATCAAAAAAATCAAATCCCACTGCAGAAGTGAGTGAAGCAAAGGGATCCCAGTCTGCATCAAGGGAAAGCCATACACCTGGAAATCTGGCACTTACTTCTTCTCCAAGAAGCTTCCATTCCAGCAGGCAGCTGAGGACAGTATCTGAACAACATTACTGTTTGCAACAGGAAGACAAAAGAAAACAGAGATACAGGTTATGAATGGATGCCTCAGTAAATCTCTTCACCTCTCTTCCTTTTATGGGGAACAATGTCAGGATAACTTTTAGAGGCACAGAGGGCAAGACTTCATTCAGGATCATGTAAGGTCCCTCTTTGAAAGGAGGAATTAATGCCTCCTTTCCACCTATTCTGCCCTTCTCATGGCAGACACACTGGGGAAAGAATTTAATCAGTCTGCTCATAAGTTCTTACTGCTTTTCATGAATTTTAAGCACACAATGCAGGACAACTTTAAAATCAAGTTCCCACCCACCATCTGCAATGCTGAGGCAGCCTCAAATTCCTCTGGTTTTGCTCAGAAGCTCTCACCTGGCAGCCTTGTGACTGGCAACTCCTCCCCTTGGAAACGACCAAGAACCACACTTGAAAATGTTGCTAAATTTCAAGTGAAAGCATGGCACGGAAGCCAACAAAATTATTTAAATAGAACTTTCAACAAAAGGCTTGTCCAGTGCCACAATACCTACTTGACAGAATTAGAACTGTTCTTTTCTAAAAGCTTTTGCCTCCAGACATCTATAGTTTCATCATTTATTAAACAGGTGTAACGTGTTTCATTTATGGTCCGGAAATCATCAGCAGGCAAGGAATTCTGTGAGAAGATACAGATTTCAGCAAAGACAAGGCTTGTAAAACAATTCCTTCCTATCCATAATCTCTGTTCTAATAAATGATAGCTTCCTTAGTGTGGTCTCTGAAAAGATTTGGTTAGAAGTTGTGGCATTACTAAGAAGTCCAAAAGGGAAGGTATGAAAAAGTTTGAGGAAAAAAAAGTTCCTCAAATACATTTTAAAAAGAGGAAAATAAAAAATAAAAATATAATTTCCTAGATGTAACAAAGCCCTTGTAAATACTGTCATATATAACTATAGGCTTAGTACACTTATTTTAGACCTAATTCCATGCCTCAAAAGTTTATCCCAAACACTTCTTGAAAGAAAAAAGAAGACAGAAGCGGGAAAACCAATTCGGCATTCAGCCCTCCATCCAGCACTGATTGACAAAATCCCATTGTATGTGGCTGATGGCCCTACACACCAACCTTCTGCCAGTGCCACAGGTGGAAAACAGCCCCCTGCTTCCAATTTGCAAAGATTGGATTCCCCTCCCTGCTGATTAAACTGGAATCAGCATTTTCCCAATGGCTTTGATGTGCCTCTAAAGAAAGGCAGCTTTCAGCCATTGAAATTGTAAATCCTTGTAACAACTGTCAGAGCTGGTAAGGTTTGTAAGGCAGAATGGAGTCCAAAGCAATACTTCCCTTTCAGAAGATTTTAGCAAAAACAAAAGCTGTGTTGTGAATGCTGGAACAGGGGAGAAGACTTGAAAAGATACTTCATTTGGTTTACCTCGTATTTGGAGCAAAGCACAAATGTTTGGTCTCCTCCAGAGAAGATATGTTTAACAATGTGGTATTTACAGGCATCTGTTTGAGAAAGACACAGTTGTGTTAGAGGCTGATGAATGCAAGACCCTACTTGTACTTTCTCCCCTCCCATTTGCACTGCCAGTAAAACTACGAGCACCTGGGTCCTTTGAAGGCCCTGCTGAAATCAGCTGGAACTCAAGCACTGCAGCACTTTCATGAGAGGTACACAGGAGGGGAAAGTTGTCATTTTTAAACTGCAATAGAGGCTTTAAAACAAAGAACAAAGCCTTTGGAACACAGTATTAGTACAATTTCATGAAGTCTCAAGATTGCCAAATGCTGAGCTCTGCCATAAAAAGAGAAAGGGAGATGGCACACATTAACAGAGAGAGCAAAAGGTCCCCCAGAAATTACCACATTTGGGACAATAGGATGGGTTTCTTTTGGTATTTCCAGAAATTTCACAGAACAGTGTTAAGATGTCTTTAGACAGCCATGGGGAAATTATTTACGTCCATTTGTCATTTCAAATTGAACACAGTACATACCAGGTTTCCCTGAGAGTTGCCCATTATGAGCTGCCCAGTGACCCTTGACAGGAGAGGGACACTTTACATTGCAAGTGTGCCCTGTTCCCAGCTGGCCTCTTGTTCCACAGCCAAATGCATAGATCATTCCTGAAGAAGGCACAAAGGCTAAAGTGTGATGTCTGTAAGAGATGGGTACAGAGTTTGGGCCTTGTTTAACAATAAATTAAAAAAAAAAAAAAACAAAGACCAAAACCAAACAAAAAAAAGTCCCGACAACAAAACCAAATGCAGCCTAGAACTTATTCTCATTTCTCCTAGGCCAGAAGCTGGTGCCAAGCAGCACCTTTACACGGGCACCAATGCTCAGTTTTTGCCACCTGATGGCACCAGTTTATGGGATGAAGCCCTTTAGGTGGATGTGACAAAGAGCAGCTTGTGCTGACACGCAGCTGGTATCAGGCTCACAGTATCAGCTCAGTCATTTGCTAAGCCTGTGTGTTCTGAAAGGCAACAACACAGCACCAGTGCTGCTAACTCACTTTTCATTAAAGAGGCTGGAAACTTGTGGCCAAAGGGGCTTCTGCTCTGAAGTCTTGCTGAATTATCAAGTTGGGAAGATATCTTTTACAGGTTGGAGTGCAGGATACAACCCCAATTAAAAAAACATCTCGTTTAGAGGCTCTTAAAATTCTCATGGAAAGTAAGATTTAAATTAATTTAGCTTCGATACATAGAATGCAGAAGGACTGTTTTCCCCTATTTGCATGATTCTGCATCAACATTAACCTCCACCAAAGAAAACTTCCTGACTGCACACAGGACTCACCTGCCACAAGCAATCTGGGATACTTCACTGCCCATGAGCTCAAGAACTCTTCGGGGGTTCACCTCATCATTCATGGAGTCATGGCCCAGCTGCCCGCAGGAACCTGCACCGAAGGTGAACACCCCTCCACTCTGTTAGCAAATCAAACAGCAGAGTCTTCATTTAGGGACCCATAACCCGGCAGGATCTCTCCGACTCCAGTTTCAGTATGAGCCCAAAGCTTAGGCAGCGACTGATGGGGATTTTCAAAGGATTCGGAAAAGAAACCTGGGTTCTGCTAACGCAGCTTTCAAATAAGCTACCTTGCCACCCATCAGAAACTAACAGAATTATCACCAGGTATCTCTACACCAGACAAACTCCCACAGACATTGTTTTCTACAACGGTATTTTTCCCCACAGGAATCCCAAACTCAGTTGTTTAATTCATTTTACAGTGGTAAACACTGAGGGTCCAAAACAGGAAGCAACACCTACAAAGTGGCAGAGCCAAGGCAGGAACTGAGCTGCTCTCTTTCAAACCCTAGCCCTGTCCTCTGGCCACTAAATTATACACCACTTGGAAGCAGCAGGTTTGGAACTGAAAGCCTCTTGTAAATGTTGTGACTACTAATCTTAAATTTAAACATTCATTCATTTTAGCTTCCACCTTATTCTGAGGCACAGTATTACTCTATTTCCCAACAAAATGCTATTTTTGCCCCTTCGGATGTGTGTTTGTTAATTTTTTTCCTCCCAAAGCTAATCTTTTTAAGTGATTCACCTGAATTTTGCTATTCATTGCCGTGGATTGTTAACATCTTCATCTTCAAAACCAGCAAAGGATTGTGTTGGCAATGAATCTCAGAATAAACAATTAGGCTATACGTTCCACTTAGTTTACTGGGGTCAGAAGGAATACAGTAAGTCAATCTTTTTTCAATGGTTTTTCTACCATTACACAGAAAACTACTGCGAAACCATCAGGCAGGTGAGACAGTGCCCAGGGTTCCCAGGTCAGCATCTTTACCTTTGTCAGCACTGCTGTGTGTTCCTCCCCACAGCTGATGTAAACAACCTTCTGAGACCGCAACAGCTTCACGTGACAAGGGGACTCTCGGTCTGAAATGAAGCCAAAGGAAATAAAGGAGCTGTTTCATAAGCACAAACCTGCACGTCCAAGAAAAGCACTGTCAGTCTGATTTTCAGGTGCTGTCTGTGAGCACAAGGGAAACTTTAACAACTGTGGTGATGTACTCACACATCTTTGAGTACTTCACTGCCGCTTTTCCCTTGAATTCTTAAAAGACTTGACTGACTCAAACAAAATCGTCCATAGCAAGAATGCACATGTTGATTATCTTGCATAAATTCAACATGCACTTGCTGTTTGGGAGATATGGTGAGTGCAGCCTAGATACACCCACCTTCAGCTTCATGCTCCATTACAGACTCCTCAGGGATGACTGCAAATATTTGTTTCAAAACCTTACTTAGACTTTTTCCGTATAGAACAACCCTGACACGTGGGAGACACTTGTGCAAGACACATGGTAAGCTGAATCCCAATGTATATTTAAATACTCAGCTTTCCTTCTGTTGTCATCCTTTAAGCAGAAGATCCTCCTACTTGCAAAGGCTAATCACTACCAACCATTAAGTGATGCTTTTCTCCTTCACTCTGCCACCCCTAATCATTTAAAGTCTGTCTCCCAGGGATGAATACAGTAAAAATAAAAGGTAAGCATTTCAAGGAGCAGTAGGCACCCCAAAACAATTAGATATTAAGGGGAGCAGCTGCTTATTTCATACCAACAAAAAGTCATGTTCCTACCTATAGAAGTTGCCCTTTTCTTAAGATTCTCACCTAAGGATTTGTAAAGGTGCTTTTTCCTGGGTAGTGAAAGAAAAATAGTCACATTTCCAGAGTTTAGAACTGAG
The DNA here is from genome assembly GCA_013390105.1 of Tichodroma muraria. Lineage (NCBI taxonomy): Eukaryota > Metazoa > Chordata > Aves > Passeriformes > Sittidae > Tichodroma > Tichodroma muraria. The sequence continues at coordinate 73,215 of WAAG01086640.1, read as the reverse complement.
AGCATATTTTTTATTTACTTTTTCCTCTACTTTAGCACTCTGATCTTCCTTTTCACAGGAATGACACTTCTCTCTACAGCATAATTGTTAATAATAACAGTGCTGCAGAATACCCATGTTTGCAGACCTTGTTGTTCATGTTTGACAAGTACAATTCACACTGTCTTACCATGATTCACTTACCATAAACACCACATATTTACTACAATGCCAGGCAGTGAGGGGGAAGCAGAATATGATCCCTGTGAATATAATCCCATATATGAATATGATCCCATAGAATATGGGCCAGCACCACCCCACAAGCTGGTGCCTATTCTGTTCATTTAAGATTAGCCCCGTGTCAGTGTAAGCCTCTCATATGTAAACTGCAGCTTTGTTTTAATTAGAAGCATTTATCTGCCAACTCCATGGAAAGGACACTGCTGCTCTTCTATTAGATCAGCTTTACTTTACAGACAGTACAAGGTATCTAGATGCATGCCAGGTATCACACCTACACTCAGTAACTTGCCTAGGTACTTAAATCTGCTCAGGAATTACACAGAAACCAATAAAGAGGTTGATTTGAAGCTCCAAAGAAAATCTTCTATTCACTTGTTTTATTCCAAAAAGTTAAGAGTGTGTGAAGTACAAGCAGAAGAGCTCTGGGCTTTTCAGACCAACACCTGAGAAAACTACCATTGGCCCTATGTGTCTGGTAAACTGTGCAACAAATAAACTACATTTTACAATACTGAGATATTCAGCGTTGCCATCATTTTGTAGCATATAGATGCTCACTGGTCAAAATTATGCTGGGAAATGAGAAGATGGGTTCAGCCTGCTGTTCTGCAGGGAAAGCCTTTGCTTCCATCAACTTCAAACAGAATATATTTGAGAAGGGGGAGAAAGAATATGAGCACTTTCCTTGATATTTGCGTGTTGACATTCACACTTGAAAGACCTCTCTTTTTAACCCTCCTCTCTTAAATTAATACCCACAAGGGGAAAAAACATGTTTCTGTTTCTATTAAGTATGAAAAGCCTGTAGAGACAGATTTTATCTGCCATCTCATCCCAGGAGGAGCTGCTGAGTGTTACAGACCCCCTCAGTAAAAATACACTGTCAATACAACAAGAGACACTGGGCCAAAGGAGCCTGTCCTTCTTTCACCTAGGAGCATAACTTTCATACCTCGTTCATCACTTAGTCCCAGCTGTCCTGAGCTGTTCTTCCCCCAGCCAAACACAGCTCCTGAGAGAGAAAGGGCAAAACTGTGGGCTCCACCTGCAGCAACCTGGGCCAAAGGGATCCCATCCAGAGACTTGACACGCTGTGGACTGGCTTGCGAGGGACATTCTTTGCCCAAGCCCAGCTGACCATAGCTGTTCTGCCCCCATGTGAAGAACTGGCCGTCTGAAACAAGGAAAGACAGAGAATAGTGGGTGAAAGCCAACAGAAAAACAAGTTTGCCAAAATTAAACAGTTCTGGAGGCTTCGCTCCCACCCAAGCCTCATGATGAAAAGAAAAAAAGCAAAATCAAGAGAGACATTTTTTGCTATAAAAAGCATGGCCTGAAGCCACCAATAAACACACAAGCAACTAGGTGCAAAATACAAAATACAACTGTTGTAACAAACAGTGCAACAAAAACCAGTCCACATTTCACACAAAAGAGTAACAGCCAAGGAAAATTTCAACACAAATTAATTACACACATTTTTCTAAATCAAAATGGAAAGCTTTCAAGCATTCCTGCCATCATTCACCAGTGAGACAGTGGGTGGTCTGTGTGCAATGTTTTCTTTCTTCACAGTATTGGCAAAGCTCTTCCTCAATATTCATGGTACCTGATCCTTTTTATAGCATCCCATTTGGCCCGAAAGCAGTCAGAACATGGGATATCCTTGATTTATTATGCAGAAATATGCAGTCTTGGACACTGTGCAAAATAACAGCACAAATTTTGGTAATTAATAATGGATGTTACAGTACCTGCTGCCAGAGCCAGGCAATGCCAATTTCCACAGGAAACCTGCAGTATTGTCTGTTGGTTCAATTTCTTTATCAACCTAAAGATGACAACATGATTTTAGAATAAGTGTCCACAAATACAGTATCACCTTAGGTAAAAGTTACCATTTCCACTCAGATATTTGTTGTATATATACACAAAATCTATGGTTTCGAGACTGAGGAACAATGTCTGGAAGGCAATACACATTCATACGTAATAGATGCAAATCTGTGAAGACCTCTAGACACTTGACTAATAACTCAGCTACATTTCCTGCTATAACACTGAATCCAACCATCTGGAAATGGTGAAAATAGCTGGTTCTTGGTGTCTCTTTCAATATTCTTTTTCAGGCACTGACATTTTTCATGCTGTTATGGGCCTAGCATAGCTCACTAGCCAGTGAGCTACAGCACCAAACCCTCTTCAGTGCTTTGTACAGAGAATAGCATGTCAAAGGTTCAAGTTACTCCATAAAAATGTTGTTTTAAAATGGCACTATCACATTGCTGCCGTGTGAGCCTCTCTCTCTGTGTTTTATGAGAATCACACGCAAGTTAAGGACTGTCTTCCCATAGAGCCCTTCAGCTCAAACATTCATCTTTTGTAATTGAAACTCTTACTTTAAATACTGTTTCGACAATGAGAGACATCCTAGAGAGACATCCCAAACTTCTGCTCTGCACTGGATCTGCAGTGGCAGACCAAATGAGAGACTGCATCTGTTGTTAACACAGCATGATAAAACATGTGAAGTACAGTGTGAAAAACAGCATTTCTGCTTTTAAGTACACTTTCATGCACCTTCTTTCTATGTACAAAACATTGTGGCAATTTTCATGGAGGAAGCTAAGGACGTTCCAGTTTTCTTTCCCATACCTCAACCATCCACAGGCAGAAGCTCTGTTCTGCCCAAGCCTCCTGAGGACTTGCAGTGTTCAGGGAGCACCAGAACAGCAGCGAAAAGGAAAAGGAATCACCTTCATCCCGACATGAGAAGGGCCCTATTCCTGCCACTCTGAGAGAAAGTAACCCTCCCAAGGTGAGCAACCCTTGATGCACTGCCTCCAAGGAGCTTCCCTGAGGAAAGCTGACCCTGGTCAATGCTTACCTTGGTACCGTCACTGCATCTTCTATAGTGGTGAGCCCCAGCTGTCCGTCGCTGCCGGCGCCCCAGGAGAAGAGCTGGCCCTGGTCGCTGAGGGCTACGCTGTGCGACTCCCCACAGGCCACGTGCACGATGTGCTGCCCGGCCAGCGCCCCGATTTGCTCTGAGGGAAACAGAGGGAAAACGTCCCTGGTCACAGCACTCACCTCACAGCGACACGCGGACACCAGGTCTGGGCAAATCCGCGCGCAAAGCCGTTCAGGCGAGTGCGCCGATCCCCAGTTTAGTTTTAAAACGCATCCTACAGGAGAAAAAGCACCAGGTTTTACTGAAAACGTGTCACTGCTGAGCTCTGCGGAAAGGCTGGTTTGAAAATCACAGAAGGCAGGCAAGCACAAAGCATACGTGCCTCAAGCGCAATGACAGCCAGCCTCAGACACAGGAAAACCTACCAGGTTATTCAGGAATAGATATCCCAGATTTGAGGTTTCCCTGCTCTGTTTTGATTCAGGGATCATCCGACACTGAGAAGATAGCAGATCCTATAAAGCATATTTGACCTTCCACAGCTCTCATGTCCAATGAAGATGAGTCACCCACAAAGCTGGATGTCATCCACAACCCACCCACCACACCTTGATTTATTGTTTGATGCGTATGTGTTACAACACCCGCCATGCTAATCTTGGAACAAGTTGGAACCTATCAACCTATTACTATCACTGTCAAACGCTCATAAAAAAAAAGTACCATATAAAGGAAGCAAAATGAGATGAAGGAATAAAAATTTTTTAAAAATCGTCACTCAAATCCTCTGGAAGACAACCCACAATTGACTTTTCATCATTATATCATGTTAGGCAACTGAAGCAGGTTTGACAACTACTCTAAAAATATCTTTAACCAAATCTTACTCATTGCACAATTTTTACAAATGGGCATGAAAAGAAAGTCCTGTTTTTCAATAAAACACTGGAAATACTACACAACTGATGGCAAACCTCCCTGCATGCCAGACAGAAGCAAAGTTGATTTGCTTTTTTCTTCCCTGAACAAATACAAGTGTTCCAGGTAGATGAAGAAAGATTTCAGCCTGTAAGCTACAAGGCAGTGATCAGTATTACTGAAATCCCACCTGCCTGGGACATGAGAGGAACGGGTCATTACATGTCATTCCATGAAAATGATACCCCACATCACAGGCATCCATTTAGCACCAAAACCTGCTTACCAATTAATCTACATGTCTTAAATGAGCGTAGAAAAAGGTACCCCTAGGAGGGCTTACCGTCTATGTCTGGGAATGAGAAAATGAGGAGAAAAATCCCTAATGGATGTTACTGAAGAAAAAGGTGACAACTATTTAAGTATGTATTCTGGCCGAAGAAAATGCTACCCGAACATGTGCTTCATTTCACTCAAAATACTTAATGGCAACAGAGATGCAGTTTACAAATAACAAGCACACAAACATTTTAGGAGGGCTTGAGACTTGACACCCAATAACACCTTTGAGCCTGCAGCTCTTTCCAGCAGCACTAATTTCACCCAGTCCCACTGCCAGTGCAGAGACGCAGCCAGGTTTGAGGGTGGTAACTTAATTTAGACACACAGCTTCCCACTTGGGCCCACAAGCACCCAACTATAGCACTGCTTGGCAGTCTGGTTTATGTTCATTTACATATATATATAAATGAGGGGACCTATTTTTATCTGAGAGCTCTAAACAACCAGCAGCTGTAAGGGCTGATCAAGGTCAATGACAAACAGCAGACAAGGTATCTCAGCAGCACACGTGGCTCCGGTCTCTTCCTCTCTGACATCCAGCAAGCCAAACACCACCTGCTGCACTGCGCCTGACACACCACCTAGGTTCAGACAGGTGTGTTTCTGTACTGGGACCTGAAGGTCCAGAACTAAAGCTGCTGCTGGAGAGGATCACACCATCAAAAGGAGAGGAAGATGAAGCCATGCACTTCTCCAAGGAAAACCCTTCGATTTATGAACCCATCACTTCACCCTTGCTGGAAGGGTGCACTGAGACTCAGCTGTTACCCAGAGCACCTGAGCTCCTAAAAGTGGTCCCAAAGCCACCAGCCTGCCCCACTTCCAAAGCTGCTCCCCGCACACTGCCAAACACTCCAGGGGACATCATGACTCTGACAAAACAGCAAACATGGACAATATGGGATACTGGGGCACCCATAGCAGAGACTTTTGCTACCTGCAGGCATGTAAAACACTTCCCTGGGAACACAGTATTTGCCACAGTAAATCTTATTTCCTGCAGGAGCTGACCCTGAATCACTGAAGCACGTTGGGGAGGTGACAGAAGACTCCAGTGACCAAAGATTAGCATCAGGAGCTGGAGGAGGCAGGATTCTGACCACAGTACTGCAAATAGGGAAAAAGTACCTTGAGGTACGTGGCTGTGGCAAGGACTTCACACACTGGGACACTGAGAGGACACCCAATAGGTTTAGAAATCCAAGGTTGTTTCAGTCCCCTCTGGCTCCATCTTAAGTTTAATTTGGCAACACAAATGTGACCTTGCTCTATGTGCCATCCCAAGAGACAAATAAATACCAGCTTGTTTTGAAAGGCTGCCCTGTGCCACTGAAGGCCTTCAGTGACTGCACTGCTCACCAGTGGAACAGAGTACAATCTCACCTGGACTCGCTGGGTAACCACAGAGAAAAAAAAACATGCCTGTCTCGGAGATGAAGCTCTTTGCCTTTAGAAAGGTGCATGTATGGCCCATCTTACCACAATACATTCCTAAGACCCTGTCAATAGCAGTTTGTCTGAAAAGTCACGAATAAATGTAAATACCAAATAGTTTTAAGTTTTATACACTCACACACATTTCTTTCCAGAGTTGGAAAAAAGCCAGCCTTCTCCTGGGATTATAGGCTGCCCAGGCAGTCTAACAAGGGTCCCAGTTCACTGTCAGCTGCCAAGTCACTAAATGTAACATCTCTCAGCTTACATGGGGTATCAAAAACATCAGACAACTACTTCTTTGTTCACTTCCCACCCCTTCCTCACATCAAAATATTAGAGGTTTTAGTGGTTGGTATACATTCAACTTCCAAAGCATCACAACACCATTCTTCACTCCTTAGAGATGTATCATTGTACTGAGATGAAAAGTACAAAAGGTGAAGTTTATTCTTAGCATTGTGTCTTGTGTAATTGATGAATAAAACTGTCAAGTGGGGCTTAACATGCAAAATTATCTACAAAACTAAGCAGAACAAAACCCTGAAAGCAACAGGGAAGGGCTGAAGCAGTTATGCAATACAGTGTTTCAACAAGTCATAAAACTTTCAAAAAACAAACAAAAACTCGTAAGTTCCAAGAAGTAGACACTGACTTCTTGTAGACACAATCTTCTCTTCCTGAAGCTGTCAGGTGTCTCAAAACAGCACCAATGCTTAGAAGTCATTTATCAGTTATTCAGATCTGGTGGAATTCCAGCTTTGATTTCTCTCCTATCATTTCAACCTCTGGATCTCAACACAAATTGGTATATCAAGGTTTGACTTTTTCTGGTTCTAACTCTGTTAGAACTTTTCATAAAATACACAGGAGTAAAGAATGAGGCAAAATGTGTTCAGGACAGCCCATCTGTGAATGGTGACAGGCCTGCTTCCCAGGACTGCTCTTGTGTTTTCTTGGTTTGCAAGGACACTCCAGCAAAAGTTGAGGATAAGTGGTGTATGTTTCTACAGCTCAGCTTTCTGACAATCAGTGCATTTAGCTTGAAGGTTTGGGAATGGCAGGTAAAGCTGAGACAAGAATGAAAACCCCTGACAAGCCCACCATCAGTCCATAGATTCCCTGTTTATAAAACAGGGCCCATGCTTTTCCCTTACATCTTTTGGAAAGCCATACAGGATTTTCAGTGTCTGCAACTGCTAGAAGCACAAAGCACTCACTTATACTGCTCTAATTAGAATTCACAGGCAATGAATGATTAATTAGCTTTCCTACTCCTAGTAATTTTATCAGAGAGTTGGTACACCCTGTCTATGTATAGCTTCCAGCTGCTCACAAGACAGGCTTTTGCTAGAGGACGGGGCAAAATCCTTCAGCCATATGTGTACCAGGATGTACAGGAACAGCACCAGATGGCTTCTACTACCTGGAAACTACAGAGAAACCATCAGCCCTGAGGTTACACTTTCAGTGGCAAAATCTGCATTTCTAGTCAGAAGAAGCTGTGCCTTGGAAGCGTTTCAAGTGATTTCAGTCTGCTTGGACATCTGGCCAAAACTCTTCATTGCCTCCCCAGCTTGACAATAAGCAACCCAGGGCATTTGCTCATCTTGGTTGTAGGTGTCTGCAAGGAAAGTGCTCACAGACTCTCAAAAATAGGTGACTTACTAGATTGCCCAGATAAGAGATGGTGGTAGAAACACAGGGAAGAGAGAAACAGGTAAGCTAAAGTAAGAAATTCCCCCGGGTTAAATGCTAGCAGCTTGCAAGTCTGAGGACAGATGAGACAATTTCTTTGCATCGCCATGCTTGTTAATATAGCCCACATCCACACTGAGGATGTATGAGCATTGTGCAACCCAGATCTAAAAATCAGAAGTGTGAGATACAAAGTTTCAATGCACAAGGCAGCTGAATATTTAATCAGACACCAGCAGCGACCTAAATTTCACCTATATAACCTTTCTATTCTCTGAGTACTGAAAAGCCTTAATTCTTATAGGAAAGGAGCAGAGTTCTCTCCTTTTGGAGATGAATTGCACCAACACATTAAACCATCTAACAAGGTGACCCTAGCAGCATTAGCACTTAGTGCTAATTCAACAGCCAAAAACGCCATAAAAATCTGCTACTGCCTTCAATAAGCACCACTAGAAAATAAGAAAAACATTATGGCCCAAACCTATCAGTCACCACCATTTTACTAAGCCACTGTACAAAAAGCAAGTAAGCAACAGTGGATCTACCAAATGCCCTGACAAGATTTTTATACATTAATTAGTGAACTTCAACTGACTCCTCAGTCTCCAGTGGCACATCCCAAAGATGTTTCTGCATATGGATATCCTGGCTCTACTTCTAGGCTGTGATGAGCTTCATGATTTCAGTCCTATTGAAGTCAGCTGAATATTAAAACATGTCTAAGTGTTTTAAAGAAACTGGAAAAAGAGAAAACCAATGTGCAACAATCAAAATGCTTGCAATCGAAAGTGCACTAAGAGAGAAGATATCTCCCTCCCCTTAGGAAAGTTTCTCCTTTTTTTGTCAGCATAACTTCCATGCCTAGCTATTCTCTGCTTTTATCAGTATTAGCAGTAAAATACCAACTATTTAACCAGTAGCAGCTCAATTACTTTTTTCACCAGCTTTTCCAGAAAACATCATCCCCAGTGGAAGTGTGATTCTGCCACTTGGAAACTGGTAACTGAGGAGGAGGAAATCATGGTGTTTGCCAAGGTCCTTTTGCCCCTTCCCCTCTCCCTTGAAGCTCCCAAGAACACCCTGATTTCCTTCTATCCACTTTCGACTCTGACCACCTAGGCATCCCACACTCCTAGCTGTCATGGGAACATGACATGGAGTGGGACAAAGAAATCAGACTCTACAAACCACTTCAACTAAACACAGACTTTGCAAAGCTGTCATGTGCTTTCTGAAAACATAATCTAACCCAGTCAGCTAGAACTGCTCCTGTGGCTTCACTCACACACCACCTCTGCAGGCTTGTCAGCAGTAAAATCAGAGGAAGGTGCACAGGGAGGAGTCCAGGGTTGTTGGACAGTTTCAACAACACACCTTGGTGACTCTACAGACTCTGGCATGGCCAGGCAGATGAGACACACAACACGCAGACAGGTGGAACCGCCCTGCCTGCACCAGCTCTGCCATTTCGCCTTCCTGCTCTTCACAGAGTCTCTCAGAAGGTATTACACACTTGTTGCGTCTTCTGCTCAGATTATGTGACACTGTTGCACACAAGGGTGTGAGAAACACTGTGCTCTGCACCTGCACAGCACCAGACTACAAGAGCAAACCCCACGGGGAGACCACGTCCCCACCATATGACAGCTATCCTCGCTATCTGCCTGCTGCTCTCACCTGCCTATGGCTGCACACCTTATGCTCAAACCTCTCTTAGCACGGGCAAAAACTTTGAAGTATGGAGCAAGCAATGTTTACAGCAAAATGTACCGTCCTCTGACTTTCAACACCTCAAGTTACTATATCCATCGAATAAAACTCATATTCTGAGTTTTAGAAGTCCAATTTGCAAATCTTGAGGTCTTCCTTCCCTGAACTCCATGAATGGTGCTATGCTTGCAGGAGACAGCAGAGCAGCATGAAGAAAAACCTGATCAGAGACAGACAACAGCAGTGCTGGAGCTGATAAGACTCTGATAATTTGGTTACAAGGGAGGAAATGTAAACAGAGAGCAGACTCACTCAACAAAAATAAGCGTAGGGGGAATACAGCGAAGGACAGAGGACAGACCAAAGCAGATGAAACTCCCTCAGAACTCTGCTGATCAGAGCTGTGGCAACACAGTCCATAGGTCCACAGGAACTGAGAAGTTCCAAGTACCAAAAGATTCTGCAGTCCCCTTTCATCCAGAGACACTAGTGACTCTTATCGAGCTGATGGTTTACCTGCACGACACGTGGTACTGCTCATTCATTCATTTAGCACGGCTACTTACAGTCTTAAATCTGAGAGAGGCTGGCTCAGTTATTAACGCTGCCTTCACTTTATAAAGCTCTTTCTGGTCATGTTAAGGCAGGAATGCAAGAGCAAGAAGTGAGAGGCCACCGTGACATCCCAGGGTGTCACTTCACGTATGCTTTGCCAGCTACTCCCCCTCACAGCTGTGAGCAGACACCCTGAGAAAGCAAAGCCCTTCTTCAGGTGCAGACAGAAAGCCCTCCCCACCTTGCTGCCTTTTGTCTAGAGGACACAGCCTCTCTGAGGAGCTATAGATGCAGACTGGCAAGGGCACAGACAGCTGGAGCAGGCTCCTGGAAAGGGCTGCTTAGGCACAGAGGGCTTCAGTCTGGCAACCATCAGCTGGCAGAGGGAAGAATCCACCTTCAGACCCTGGAGGTAAACTAGTAAGGATACTTCTTTCAAAGAAATAGAACACCATGAGTTGCTAAAGAAACACAGGGAAAACACATGTTCAGAAAACCCAGAGAGAGCCCGTTTTCCCCTCAGGCTATGGCAGAGAGCTGTAAAGACGGTCTTCAGCCAGGCATGCTGGCCACTGGCAGGCAGCACAGAAGCTGTGGCTGCTCCATGACTACTGAGAAACCCCCAAGGTCCACCAAGTACACCCCAGCAAATCCCACATCTCCAAGGCAGCAAGCCCAAGGTGGGCAGGATGCACTAAACCTTGGCATGACATCCACGAGGATGGATACCAGAAGCAGAAGAGGGAATCAGGGAAATGAGTGCGTAGACACCGGATTTGATGGGCTGGTACTACACGCTGCAAGGCTGTGACACTTGAGAGTCTTACTTGTGGCAGGCCCAGGCTTTGATTAAGTAATACGATTTTCAAAAGCGCTTGATTTGCTCCTCACTCTGCTCCCATTTATTTCAATCCTGCAGCGGTTTGCATGGGAGCAAGACAAAGCCACGTTTCTGAAATGCCACACCTGCACAGTGCACACTCAGTAGAGCACCTCTGCCCTTGCTTTCAAGGGCATTCCCATCAGCTTCACAAATATTGCTTGAAAATATGTTACTGTTAACAAGCATGGTGACTGGAAAAAGGGAGGCAAAGAATGCAGTTCCGTTAAACATTAAAAAAGAAATTTTATTAATTTTTATCTACTGGACATTCTGAGAAAAGAAGATATGGGCATCTGTGGTTTCCTTTTTGGTGAGGTTTTACATGCAGACAGCTGTTTAAAAGGCAGGTCAGGTGTTGAAGAGAGTCAGCATGTCTTACCAGCTCTTTTCAGCTATCAAAAATACTTGATTTCTGATAAGAAGTTTCACACAGACCTTTGACAAAGTCTTATTTCCAATACTGCTTGAGGAAGAGTATTGGGCTGTCTGAAGATAACCGAGTCAAAATCAACAGCCACCAAACTTCTCAAATCTCTCCTAGAAGCTGTAACTCTCAGCCATACTTACTCAGCTTAATGAAGTCATCACTTTTGCCCAGCACAAACAACTATTCTGACTACAAAAAGGTTGGAGCATTCAGAAAACTTGCATCACCTCCAGCTTCTCCCCTGCCCTCTCCGTTAACTCACCACACACAGCTACCTACCCGTTTTATCCTGAACACATCTTCCAGCCTCAGCATGGTTGCAGGAAAGGGGCCAGTCATTAGTGCCATACACTGTGCCAACATTTCTTGCTCCTTCCAAGCCAGGCAGGCAGACAGCCTTTATTTCATTTGCAGGCTTTTATTTCAGCTGCACCTTCAGAAAGCCTATGAAGAGTATGCATGATACAGGACTGACAAATAACAAATATGACAGAGGTAAGTACAAGTTTAGGTGGCCAAATTGCCCTACAAAGCCCCAATCAGAAGGCAAAAAGCTGTTTACTCTTACCGCAGCTCTGCCTTTTGAACTCAAGAAGCATTAAAACTGTCCTTCATGTCCTCTGTAACAACAGATCATACTGATTGCAAAAGAACTAGTATCTTGCTTCCCTGGGCTCATCCTTGCTTTTAACCTCTTAGCAAAATGAAATCGTGAAAGGAATCCAGTGGTTCTAACAACACATGTCTGTTTAGAGACAAGACTTCAGAGCTGCATCTGAGAACGCCCTACAGCCATTTTACTGACTAGATTTCTTTATTGTTAAGAAATCCGATTTTTACTTGTTTAGGCCCTCCTAAAGAGTCTTCTCTCTCCTCAGTGTAGATTCTCCTAGTCCTACAGTCTCAGAAAGTACTGGCACAAGTCAGTTCACATGATCAAGACCACACAAATTTTAAAACAACTCCCACTAAAAATATCTGGCATATTCGAATCCCTCAGCCAGCCAATTCAACACAATACAGGCACATTTAAGATACCTCAGGGAAAGCACTTCCTTTACTTCTCATTCAACCAAATACCAATTGTTTCTAAATTAAGTTAATTTTAAATTCTGACATCTAATTTTAAAATCATTCTGAAGCCCAAATGGCATCAATTCAGCTGAAACTGACACTCTATAAAGCAAAATCACTGCAGCCACTACTGAAGGCACAGCAACCTGAAATAGCTTGGTCAGATCCTGTGATCGATCAAAGGAGCAAGAGGGATGAGTACAAATGAACGTACCTGACTTCTGCAAGGGGACCAGTTTAATTAATTTTTTATTTTTTTTTTTACAAATAACATTTGCAACAGGTGCTGAAACATAAACATACACAGCTCTTTGTCTGCAACCTGCTCAGCTCATGACAAACACAAGCTCTGCCACCTCTCCTCCAGAGCAACCAGGACCTCGTGGCTGACTTCTCACCCACTGGAAAGAGGCTAAAACAGGAAGATCCACACAGACTGTCCTTCCAAGCAGGTGGCACATCTGAATTCTCAGCTGTTCCCGGGTTTATGATTAACAAGTATGCTGCCCTGAACACGGAGCTCTCCGCTGCTGTAATCCTGTGCTGAGGCTCAGGACAAGTGGACTTACATTTGAAAAGAAAGGCCACTCAGTTCAGAGAAATACAGAAGATCTGGATCACCTAGGCTGGTTCGTTTGTTTGTTTTGGTGGTGCTTTTTCCTGCTTTTTGAAAGAGAATTAACATTATGATGATATTTCTACCAGCAGCTATGAGCAGATAGATTCCGCAATGCATTGAAAGGCACTACTCTCCTGCAAATTTGCATCCAGACAGGGAATTCTGTAAAAAAATCATAGGTTTGCCTGCTGTATCTTACCAGACAAAAGGCTTGAGGCAAATTTGGCTTGAGACATTGTTCTGTAGCTCTCCTGAAACATTAATTACCAAAGCCCAGGTTTTCTCACTAGCAGAAGTCAAATGAAGTCCAAATGACTTGAACAGAACAAATCTCTAGAGCTGAGAACAAGTTCCACATCTCAGACTAAAGCAGGTTTTTAAAGCTTTATAAACTACTAATAACCAGCTAGTTGTTTCACACTCCTCTATAATTCCACCCAGACCCCAAAAGAGCCTTTACCTTAGGTACTTTGGCCTGTCTTTTGTTCTCCAGCATGCACACTCAGATAAAACACTTATCTAAGAATCATCACAGGGAGCCAAGACATCATGGCAGACCTGAAGAAAATCAATCCAAATGAAATTACAGGACTGAAAAAGATGAAGTTTAGATATATTTATGAAGAATAATTTTTTTTCCCTAAAATTACTGTAGTACAAAATTATTGCTTCCTGTTAGAGACATAATGTATGTTATCATCAGGAAATCAATGCAAACTCAGACTAATTTTACAAAACAGTGGGTTCAATACTTTACTACCAAAATTGCCAAGTTGCTTCTCCTAAGACACGTTCAGAGACTCTGGAGACTTCAAGGGCATAACAACACAAGTGAAAATTAGGGCAGGTCAGACAGAAGCTTTATGGTCATGGTCATGGTGAAAAAACACCGGAACAGCATTCCCCCCCGCATCCCTGCCAAATGATTTCAGAGACACAAAATACAGAATGTTTCGGGGAGGAAAAGGAAAAAAAAGAGGTGAGGAAAACCAACCATGTAAGTATTAACAAAACCAGATATCTACCCCTAAGAGAGGTGGACCCTTCAAGTACCTCGCTTATCAGGACAATTTGGCAAATTGTCACAAATTGGCAAACAGCTGACAACATGGGAAACTGGCTTGTGGCAAAGCCGCCACACCTGGTATCACCCAGGTATTATCAAAAGGAAGGAGTTTGAAACACTTCAAAGCAGTTAGCTTTTAGTCAAAAGGAGCATTATTTCAGTTAGGCTAAACTTCTTAAGACATCTTAAATATTAATTTTAGCACCTCAACATAAAACATAGAGGAAACGGCACATCCAGAAAATAAACCTCTACTGACTTATGCTCTTTCAGTGGCATGCACTCCCCCAGTAATTTCTGCTTCCTGTAGAGGAGAGGCATAAGAATCACTTTGCCAGCTGCTATCCCCCTCTCCACATTACATCCACAAGGTCAGCAGATGTGACCATAAATGCAGTTTTAATTAACACGTTTTCTTCCATTTCAAAAAGTGCCCTCTAAAGGGCTCCTCCAAGACAAACTGCTGAAACAATTCTGTGCCACTGTTTGACATTTTCATGAGCAGTGCGAATGAGAAGCAAAACTGAATAGCGAGAACTAAAAGGCAGCTTCCTCTTAGGGATGACCTAGGCAGCAGGAAGGGGATCGCTCCACCCCTAGGAAGTCAATGCAGCCTTCACAAGGTTCAAAAACTCCTGCACATTTTCGTGTCTCCATGCTACTCTCAAACACAACCAAAGCACTCTGTAAAGCCCTGGTAAGCATTCCTGAAGCCCAGACCAGGCTCCCTGGGGGCTGCCTGAAAGGGACAATCAGTATGGTGTCACAGCCTCCTACATCAGGAGATGGAGCTCACTTCCAGAGCTGGGCAGAGGTCACCCACTTCTAGCTGCCCTCACGGGTTTCGCAGGATCAAGTCACAGGGCAGGAAAACCAAGAGACCTCAGCCCACGCTGCCCTGTCCAGCAGAGGCTGGGGGGATGCAGCTCCAAGATTCCCAGTTCCTGGCATTCCTCCCATTCTCTACTGCAGACTCCTCCTGACAGTCTCCTCTATCATTTCCAACAGCTCAGGACCCTGTGTCCCACATATGCATCTTCATCACCTATCAGGCATGGCTTCATTCACAGGCCCACAACAATGGGAAATGGAAAAGACCATCTTCAACAGGCCTTTCTACACAGAAGGTGAAAGGTTGTCTTTATCTCATGCAGAGGAAGTGGGGGTGAAATAGGAAGGCTTGATTCTCACTTGCAAATCAAAACTAAGAAATTCAGTTCCCAGTGCTGCAAGACAAAGCACAGAGGAGTGTGTGTGATGGAGCTCCCCCCCAGTTTATTGTTACCACAAAAGCTGCTGTGACTGTTCACCATAAGCTAAAAAGAGCAGCTGTTCCTTGCTTTACAGCACATCCCTCCCACCTGCCCCAGACAGCAGAAATCCCACTGCAGCCACAGCCAGCAATGCTGTGTTGAAACACAGTTTCTCTCGGACAGGCACAGGCTCCTCAGACAGCAGCACTGCAGAACCTTTTTCAGAAAAAAATAAACCCGTAGGTAACTGGGATGTGGTTTCACATCTTGGTGACAGACCCTAATTTAAGGGGTAGAAGAAGGGCACTTGGGATCAAACACAAAGAACCTCTCATTTCTATTTCAAAATCTCAGACTGGCCCTCTTCTACACGTCTAGCTGAAAGCAGGATTACCTAGCTGAGAGAGGTCTACACCTCAGCATTCAGGATTCATAAAGTCCATTTTCAGCTCGGATCTACTTGCTGTGAATCCCCATTTTCATCATCAGCTCATGCGTGCTTAATTTTATGGGTAAAACAGTAGTGTAGCCTGAAGACGTTTCTCAGAGTATCTTTGCAGCACTCAAAACAGTACTGAATTTCTGGGGCCTCTGCACTAGTCTTGAGCTAGCTGTGTGATTTGCAGCATGAAGTATTCTCAGCAGTTTCAGTTGAATATTCACTAGGCTTGGCTTCCTTTTACCAAGCATCTCATTTATTCCAGGGCCTAAATTTACAAGTCCTCAGAAGACGAGCACAGAGGGGACTTAAGCGCTCCTGCTATTCCCAATCTCTTTCAGTAACTGTCTAGAAACTACTTGTAGGAAAAGCAAGAGAGGGCAGATTCAAGGTCAACTCCTCTAATCCAGCACCCCGGTCATCCAGCATCCAACACCTGCCAACTTATTTTGAGAGAAAGAGAAAAAAGACAAAGGAAAGGAGGAACTGACAGAGCAAAGGAGCACAGTAAGGTCAGTAGGTGAGATTTGCACATACTTCACGGGGAACTGTGGCTATTTCGCATACACCTTCTTTCTCTATCATGCAATAATACTAGAGATATACTCTAAATAAATACACCAGAGAAGATTCAAGCCCTACAGCGGGTAACCTGCAGTTTGAGGAATTTTTGCTCTAATTACCCACAGCACAAAACTTTCATATTATGGAAACAGAAATACCTGTATCTTTACCACGTGCCAGAACCAAGAATTTAATGGAAGGTAAACTGGAAGGCCAATATTCAAAAAAGTCCAGAAGAAAGGCTTCAGGGTTTCTTCCAAGAACAACTTACAATTAAACCACTTCTTCACCCTGGGAAGAAGAGGAAGTAGCTGCCTGTGGTTCAGCACTCATGAGTTCTGTCCATCAGAACACAATGAAGAAGATGTAATGTGAGTCTGGGGAACACAACACTCAAGTGACCTTCTTTCAGATTAAGAAAGTGTAAAGGAGTGATGGCAGAAGTTGACAGAGGATTCTGAAAGGAGGAAACAAAATTTACAAACCCTCTTGGCCAAATATGTTTGTTCTCCACAATTCTACTCAATATGTTCTCCACAATTATACTCAATATGAACTCACTTGTACTCTTTGGTGTGAGAAAATTCCCAGAAACAGCTGAATAAGAGTGGCCATAACAATGCAGTGCAATTGGAAAGACAAAGCAGAAGACACCCGTGACTCATGGGCCTCTCCCCCTTTTTATAAAGAGACAACATAATGCCAGATAACAAAATCAGCCCTGAGACCATCTGTGCTCGCCTCTGTTTTGATGCATTTCCCGGCAAAGCGAGCAGACCTGTCTCCTCACCCGTGCTGCTCAGCTTTAGCTTTCCAGAGCCAGCTAGTGTTATTCAGCATCACTACTGTGTTATGTGACACGATTATCTGCTCTGCTGGCTGCTCCAGCTCTACAGCAACCAGCACAAAGCAGCTTCCATAATGTTCTCAGCCCACCAGCCTCAAGACAGTTTGAAGTGCATATAAAAAGCAGACTTACCTGGCTTGCTTCCTTCACAGTCATGCCCCAGTTGACCTTTGGTGTTCAAGCCACAGGTATACACCTCCCCATCTTCCAACAGGAACACAGAGTGGTTTCCTCCACATGCCACCTCCTTGACATTTCTATCGTGGATGAACCCATACACCTGTGGTTCCGGAATGATGACCTGGAGGTTGCTACCTATCCCAGGTTGTCCATAAGACGAGTAGCCCCAGCATAGCATTTTCTCTCTTTTCAGTAAGTCATGTATCCCTCCTGGGCAAGAGAGATAGGAGAATGAGTGTGAATGAAGCAAGTACACCACAAATGATCCTACAGAGATCCAGCTGTTCACAGCAGGAGGTGGAAACAACCAGAAAAGGCATTTCCTGCATGACTGGCAGGTCTGTGAATTGTCAGTAAACCATTACACAGACAAAGAGTAATCAAGACAGCTCAGCTGTGGTACTGAATCAGCACCTTCATGCCTTGGCCATCTCAATCTGCAAGGCAGTAAAAATGTTCTGAAACCCAGGAGACCGAGCTTTTACACTGCAAAATTACTCTGCTTCAAAAACCAAATATCAAACAATGCCCCAAACCAACTGTAATGCTCTTCAGACTAACAGGTCCAAATCTGAACTTCTAGAGAGTCATATTTGACACCACTTCTAAGTAAATCTGTAAAAATTACCTCCAAGGTGGTTAGAGTAGCCCTGAACAGAACGACACAGGTATTTGTGGTGTACTGGCCAATGCAGAAATGTGTTATTTTTGATAAACACAGATTAAGGAGTACTTTGCTCAACTGAACACAGTCTTGCAACCCAAATTTGTGCATGCACACACACACTGAACTTGAGCCACACACTGAACACACACACACCCCTGAACTGCAGCAAGAATTACACAAGAAGCAGCAGTTCACGTGGAGCAGCACATTGACAGCTTGGCCCTGACAGCAATGGACAGGTCACGTTGATGCAACTGGCCAGCAGTCAGGTGTTATCTTCTGGGCTGTGCCCAGTGAAAGTCAGGGATTTCAGAGTGGGGAAACACGGGAAGGGAAAAAATATAGCAATATAAAAGGTCCAAGGAATTACTTGGCTAGAATTTGATAAAGACAACAGGATGCTAATGCATAAAAGCTGGGGGAATAAAACAGCATTCCATAAGAAGCGTGTGTAAGATTTTAGTAATACTCCTTTGTCACTCCNAGGGAAGGAGAAAGAAGATTAGAAAATGAAAGATCTGAGACATCAAGCCCTAGGACACACCATGCCAAGTTTTAAGCTAAGGCAATCTGCAGTAGCAGCAGCATTTACTAACATAGCACAAGATAGAAAACCCCTGAAGCACCAAAGATTCTTTCTCTCACTCTGAGCAGACAGGAAACACATGCATTCAGTTTGTTTCCAAAACCTGGTGCTAATTCAAGCTCTAGCTATTAGCAATAAACCCTTTCCTAATCTAAGCCCTAAGCAATGGGTGTTCATCTCTTACCCTTTGCCTGTCAGCTGTGGTCACTTCCACTGAGGCACGACTGAGCTGGAAGGGGAAGGGAGAGGATTGGATTTTCCAGTTAGTATTTCATCAGTGGTGCAATTTCCTACCACACACTGTTTACTAGGATCTCTTATTAGGTGCTTTAAAGCAATGCAGGACCCCGTTTATCTCTAGCAGCCCTTCTTCCTCTATAGCATAATTCAACTCATTCACACCCACATGTGCTTGTCACTGGCCAGCTCCAAAGCACGTAGAGGAAAAAGCAAGAGGTTACAAGGCTTTGTCTGGTTAAAAAAGCAGGAGCTTACAAGGTTCTGCCTGGTTAAATCAGTCATGGTGTACACTCTGCATTTGGTTGCCCTAAGCACAAAAGCTTGATGGGAGATACCCTCTATGTTGGCTACGCTAAGAATAGGAATGCCGTGGGACACAAGAAAATTGAAGTGTGTGCATGTGCTTTAAACAGCTACATTTAGAGCGAACTTCATGTTCTATCACACCACCAAAAAAGCCCATACTAAAAATCCATGAACAACACCCCAAAGGTGGCAGGGAATCATTTCAAAACTGACACTGGAATGGCAGAAATCTGTGACTGCCATTTCTCTCAGCCTGGGGAACTGCATGTTACAAAGTCATAAGCAGCAATCCTGAAGATCAAAGGATCAGGTTCCCTGCTAGGATAAATAGATACTGGCTCTGAGCTGAAAAGATTTCACCAGTATACGACTTGAACTACAATGACATGAGCTAAATATTAATTTGGGATACCTTCTAAAAGGGTACCTCAACAGTCTGCTCCCTATAGACTAGAGTCATCTTTCCTAGTGCTAGTTTATTTTAAAAATGCTAAAAATACATTAATTACTTTCCTTGTGTTCATATACCACACAAGAATTTGCTGCTAATGGGCAAGAGGATATGATGTGATTGGTAAGAGATGGGTTTTCCCTCCAGCTAAGATACTACTTGAAACAGGAGGAGTTCAAATTCCCAGTAATCCATATAAACATTAGGGTGATATTTAAGAGTTCAACCCTCCATTCATGCTACAGGCTGTATTTTCTGAAGATCTTCATATTTAACAATCCCTATACCAGACATAGAAAATCTGGTTTTCACTAGTTTTTTTTAAATCATCTCTATCGATTGCCACTCCCACCTTCCAAACACTTTGCAAATAAAACTCTGTGCAGCTCAGTTTCACAGAAACAGACCAACACTTTTCCAGTGAAGAGCAGAGCAGAAAACACAGCCACTCACAATTTGAGTGTACAGGCACAGCTAAATATTTCAAATGGCCTGGTGAATTTACTTATGTTGAAGACATATTTAAAGCCATGACTGTAAGACTGTTTTTTTCTCTCCCTACAAAAAAAACCACTGGAGGTCTTAATACATTATATAATCAAGTAGGAGCTGTGTCCTGAAACAACGAGACTCTAAATGACAGTTTCATACTCTGTTTCCAATTTGGTTAAGGCAGTTACTCTTCTTTGACGGTAGCAGAGGAAGTAAAATTTCATGTGTCACTACAAACTACCTCTACAAACTGCATACCTTTCTCATACTAAAACAATTACATAAAAAGTTTCTAGTGTAGGCAAGCACTAACAGACATACACCTGCGCATACACATGTATACATTAAATATATAATTTATATTCAATTATCAGAAATTTTATAAAAGTGATTGATATTCCTAGTGCCCAGCTCAATACACCTTTAAAAAGCTGAATTTTTATCTTCAGAGGGCAAACCCTTAGTGGAGAGGTTTTACTTAAATGCATCAGTTCGGGATTAAAGTTCAGAGTTCCTTTTAAAAATTGGATTGCAAAAAGCACAAGAACTGCAGTACCCAACCACATCACCTACTCATGTTCTTCAGAAATCCCAACATAGCTAGCTTGGTATTCATGTTTCAGAGATAAGAACAGATGCAATGCAGTAAAGCCAGTCATTTGCAGAGATTCCCTACATATAAAAAAGAGGGGGGAAGATATAATACCACATCCTCAGACCCTGACATTCCAGGAAAAATTCAGCATCAAAACAGAGAAGGACATACATAGCACAGCAAGAGCTAGGAAACCCTCACACTGTGAGGAATATTTTGAGGAAATCTATTGTGGGTGGAAAACCCACCCTCTGCTTTAATAAGGTTCTGCTGATATACTAAGTATATATCCTTCAGTGAAAAAATCAGCCCCGGTGGTTTGGTAAAATATTAATGTTGCATGTATGATCATGACAGGATGCATTTTGTCTTTTTTTCTTTTCCTCTCTCTTTTTGAAAGCTCTCATGCCATGCACAGTCTCCCCTCAAAATCACACAAACATATTCTAAAGCCATTTCCACCCTGCACCCTTTCTTGGAAAGTTACCTAAGTAAATATCACGATTGCAACAAACAACACTCAAGGCTCAATGCTCTCTAAACAAAGAGATATGCCAACTGGCAGTGCATGAATAAACAAGTTTTTCCTTCCCTCTTGTTTGTGAGATTTCAGATAACAAATGTGTTTCTTCTACCAGCATTGCTCAACAATTACAGAATTTACTGCCTCTTTCTGCCACTAAGCCTCCAAGACCACTCTCTTCTTTTTTGCCTCCGTTTCAGTCTTACTCAATGTCCAATGTAAACCAGGTTACAGAGTAAGAGAATACAAGGTGTACCAGGAAACGAGTTAAAGCAGAAGCAGAGTATTTCCACTGCACAGCCGCACGCACTCAGATGGAGATGGCCCCCACAAAAACCACATAAAAATAGACACCTAGAATCGAATATGACAACCACCCCGCCATCACCTCCATTTTGCAATCCCCGTAAAAACATTGGTCCCTCCCTGCCTTCACCCCGGACACCCCGGGCTTCTTGCGGCTGCTTCCCAAGCCCAGACCGGCGCTTCCCGGCGGCCACACACCGATCCCGGAGCGACAACAGCCCCGTGCCCTCCCCGCAGCCAGGAGATGCTGCTGCGGCGGCGGCGGCAGCGCCGAGCGGCTNGGAGTGACGCGCGGCGCGGCCAATGCGCAGGGCGGGCCCGGCCCCCGGCGGACGCGGGGAGGGCCGGGAATCTCCCTTCCCCGGGGCCGGGGCACGGCGTGGGCTCGAGGTGCCTGGCGGGGGCCTGGCCTTGCCAGCGGTGCTGGAATGCCGCGGGAGCCGGGGCGCGGGCGGAGCGCTAGGGACAGCCGGCCCCCAGATCAGTAGCCGCTCTAAACACAGCAGAAACCAATGGGCGAAGTTAAGCGCATTCCAGAATTTAAGCTGTTCTAAATGAAGGTCTCAAGGGAAAGGCAGCTTTCCAGTGTTTGAAAATGCATTAAGCACGAAATGTCACTTACTAATAACAAGTCAGTTTCTTTCCCCTAGCCCGTTTCTTCTTCGTTTTATGTGGCCGCTGGTCACTTGGCAGGCTCATTTGTTTAGGAACTCGGATTTTATACAAAGTTTCAACCTCAAAAGAACGTTTGTTGTCAAAGTCTCCGTTGAGAGAGAGAGGAGAAAAAAAAAAAAAAAAGACGCCAATGAGCAAGCAATTATGTAACTCCCAAGAACTGATTTTCTGGGTTTAGTGCCATCTATTAGAAAAAGACTGTGCTCCACAAGAGCAGTGCGCAGGCTGTATTCCACTCAGACCACCAAAATGACAGTCAATATTTGGAGCAAACCTCAGACAGATGTTTGCAAGGGCTCAGGGTGGGGGGAAGTTCCTAAGGTAACTCCAGTGCCCACAAGTATTCGTGGCCCTTATGCTACATCTCTGGCAGTGTGCAGTGTTTGTGCATTTAGCAGAAAATTTGTGACAGATCAGGTAAAAATTCACCTGTATTTGCATGGATCATGTGTGTTTAGAATAAAGAGCTACTCCAGCATAAAATCAACCTGTGATGTAACATCTTTAGCTTAACTCGTGTTACAAGCAGCTTCTAGAATAACTGAAAGCATAGATAGAGGAAAACATACTTTTCTGTGTTTGTTTCTGTTTTGTTTATTTCATCATCTGGAGACTTTTGCAAAATAGAACATTTCCCTTTACACTCGGTATCCTCTGTTTCTGATTGTACAGTCAAGGAGGAGAAGGTACACACACACAAACAAACCAAAAAAAAGGAAATGATGGAGCAAAGCCTGGAATTTGTGTGAGTGAACCAGAAGTCTCTCGTCAAAACCAATTTTTAACTGGTTACATTTCAGCTTCTGGGAGAACTTACAAGGATGCTCTTGCACTTGTCTACAGGTGATGCTCAGCTCAGATGAGTGGCCTAAAAGAAATCCTGCTGCAGGTTCGAAATACTTCTGCTGCTTGTGTGAAGCTTTTTCAACTCATAGCTGAATGTGATGCTCACTCATGTTATTTTCTCCTACATGTTTTATAATGGGCACTGCTTGAGAAAATGTAGACACAACTCAGTGTCCAAATTAATTTCAGAAAATCAGAGAAGTGTACTACTCTGAAAATCATTATATAATATATATACATATATATATACACACATATATATAAAAGCAGGGATTATTTGAGGACAAATTAAAAATAGCCTTGAAAGTGACTGTGGGCTTTAATCTCCCATGTGATGTTGCATCATACATGATGAGAAGGAAATACCTTCAGGCTCTAAATAAACCTATTATCATTTAATCTCTAATGGGTTATTTTGATTTCCAAAGAGAGAATACATCTTTTGAGCACAGCACACTCTGGATTTCCAAGTCCTACCAAAGGCTTAGAAACCCATAAAAAGGGAAACAACAGGAGCAGGCTGATGAAGAACAGCAGGCTAAGCTGCCAAAACAGAAATCTGTGGTGATGTGGCAGCACCAGCCGGATATGAGATGTGGGCAACAACTTGGGTTTCTCTCAGTTCCCTCTTTCCACAAAAATACACCAGAGTGGTACATTTCTCAGAGGATATAAGCATCCTGTGATGTCCTGTTTGTTCCAGGGGGGCAAGGGGGCAGGAGTTAGGTCTGAGCAGGCCATGTCCCCTCGATCCCCTCTGCTGGGAGCTGCTATCCTCTGAAGTCCTATTTCCCCTCTTCCCATCAACACTCCCATGCCATCTGCTTTCCTGTACTGCCTTGGTGCTTGTGGTGAGTGCTTGAATTTTTTATTTATTTTTTTTTTTTTACTAATTACTACACTGTAACTTAAAAGGAAGCTTGCCTTTTTTTTTCTTTTTTTTTTTAAGTAGGTAACAATGTCATTCTGCATCACACAGGAAAGACTGGCCTGTTCAGCATATACAATGCATCTCTTTGAAACATGCTTACATCAGCCTTTGACTCCACTTGTGAACGGCCCCCCCATTCCAAGGAGGACAGGGAACGCAGACACACTGCCTGCTATGTTTATCTACATAGGCAGATGCATAAGGAAGGAAGAACACAGCTACAGGGGTGAAAATTTAATCCATCATCATTTAATTTAAGACAGTGGAAGTCTTTACATATAGATGTCCCCTGACACATTTAATGCACCAAAGAGAAGACTGCTGAAAAATAATGACTGTTGTTTCTCTCCCTCTCTCCACGTACCAAGGCAGTACAG
>WAAG01086640.1:5309-47907 GCA_013390105.1 Tichodroma muraria | reverse complement strand
CATCATTTAATTTAAGACAGTGGAAGTCTTTACATATAGATGTCCCCTGACACATTTAATGCACCAAAGAGAAGACTGCTGAAAAATAATGTCTGTTGTTTCTCTCCCTCTCTCCACGTACCAAAATACACAGAAAACACACATCCTGCCTGACATTGTTAATATCCTGCCAGTGCTCTGCACTGTTTTGACAATGAGATTCCAGAAGCCCTGCCAGCCTCATGTCCACAGGGCTCTGTAAACAGTGCTGTTCTGCAAGCCTAAGATTTTATGATTTAATTGTGAAACATCTCCTTAGAAGATACAAAGAAACACAACAAATATCACAATGATTACACTAAATTAAAAAAATATATATTATTATAATTCATTAAAACAGCTTTTGAAAAAGTCTAGGACTAGNCAGTTAGGCACGGCCAAAACCTTCATTGTGCTCTATGGCATAAAGCAACTTCTCTTTGAGTATTTTTTTATTGCTGTATCTGGGGAGGAACAAAATGCGGTAGCAAGTACTGGCATAGGGACAGAACTCATCTGGATTTTCTACTTGAGGATCTTCAATCCAAAATCTAAACCATTCCAGTCCATAGCCAGTGATTCGATCAGATCCTGACAAAAAAGCTGAAGGAATGAAAAAAATTAAAACAAGAACAAGTTAGCAAGTTAAACAACAAAATAATGTTAGCTGAAAATCATTAAAATAATTAATGTTAATGAAAATCACAAAGGGAAATTAGTGTAAATATACGGATATTTTCCTAAGCTAAGTATTTTGCTTTGTTGAATTTGCACCTGAATACAGATTAAACTCTCTTACTGATTCACAGTAATTAGAAGCCCTCTTTTACTTTGTATTATAAACTTTGTGGATGAGAAAGGCCAGGCTAGGTCTGACCTTCTACCTTTAAAAATGATGACCTAGCTTCTGCAACCCTTTGAGAAAGGTAAACTGCTTACATCAACACAGTGCACTCACACAAACTGCGGCCTCCGTTCAACAACACAACCACAAAAGTAAGGGATAAAGTAACTGCAAGATGCACTCAGCTACAGCTGGTCCGATGCACTCAGGCAAACCGCAAGGGATGTGAGGAGGGTCAGAGCTGTCCCTGTGCAACTCCTTGTGCTACTTTTTTGTGGTTTTCCCTAGAAAATGTGGCAGCAGAAGGGACGAACACATTGAAAGGCTACAGTCTGGAACTATGCTATAGCAGTTTTTATGTGCAGCCATCTAGAATGCGTGTTGTGGGGGAAAGAAAAGGGCTATGCAAAGTTTAAAATGCCTGACATATTACCAAGAAACATTTTCTTTTTTTCTTCTGGTAACTTGTGAAACACAGTCCAAAAACTCCTAATGGTTCGATCTAACTTCTGATACTTTCTGTACATCACATTCTGTCAAAGAGACAAAAATAAAACAGGTCAGTTAATCCTCAATATTTCCATTTATATTTAAAGGAACGTTTTATCTGATTCCTGTTCATAGATATTCAAATCCCCTTAACCTGTGGAATCTGCTTGTTCATTTGTTTTTCAAAGATTCATATGACAATCCCTGAGTTACGGCTTGATACTTACTCCCCTTTATTCTTGTAGCTGACATAGATTAGAAACAGAAAATTGACACAAATCAAAAAATGAGAAAGTTTTTTGAGCTTCTGTCTATCTCTTATGCACTCAATGAAAGAATAGGACAGAAGTAGTTTATACTTAGCAGGTAGAGCAGAAGGACACTGTGCTTGTATACAATACCTTTTCCAGCAGACGCCAGTCAAACGTTGTGTGTCCCTGGAGAAGAACCTGCAGCTCTTCCGGGAAAAACATCTTCCAATTTCTAGCTGGGCAGCCTCTTAAGAATCCTTGCATAAAGTCCTCAAATGGCTTCTGTACTGATTTATTTAACATATAATTCACATACAAATCAACATATTCTTTCCTGCAACAGATACCAAATGAACATTGGTGCTGCTTTTCTAAAAGAAGAATTACAGAGAATTTTATACTTTATATTATATGACCTATACTATATGACCTGCCGTGTTGTACAGACTCAGTCTTCACTGAGACCAGTTGCCACTGGCAACAACCAGTTGCCACTAGTTATTCATTGAACAAGCTGGGAGCATCTTCACAAATAAAAGAAAAAGCTGCCAGAATAAAAGGCCAGAATTTTGGTAACACTCCTTGTACTTCGTGGGAACGCTCCAATGAAATCCTATCAGACACCTGATTATTATAAAAGATGGAACCTAGCAAACCTAACTCCCACTGAATGCCCAAGAATTTCCCTGAAATCTAAATAAATATTTGCACAGCTGCTAATCAATACTTTCACTCTTCTCTCTACTTCAAATGGGGATTTGTGTAGTGACATTGTACTTGTAAAATCAACTCAATGTAAATGCTGTACTTCAAGCTTCTTAAATAGCCCTTTCATGGATCCCTATGGGTCCTCAGGTCATCTGCATAATTCAGGACAAAAATTTCCTTCTGTCCTCTGTGCCGAGATTAGTATTGACACAAAGCCTCATTGATAGATTGCTCCTTCTCCTTTATGTACAAGATACATTCCATATTTTGCTCTAAAAAAAGCCCTTACAGAGGTGTACCTATAGATGGGTTTCCCCAGACAAATCTTCTGTATTTTCCCTGAAAATACTGTTCAAGGGTTTTTTTAACATTTGTTAGGAATTTTCCTGTTAATGCCAGGTATCTGTATATGCACATACTAGGATGTCCAAGGATCCCCATGTCATCCATTGCTTGCACAAACTTGCCAGTTTTTGGCACGTGTGCAGCAAGTACAGCAGGAACTGAAAGTGTACAGCCTATTGGACCAAGACCAATAGTACAATACAGAAGTCAATATTTTCTAACAGTATATGGGGATTGGTACAAACATGTTACTTCATACATTTGTAACAAGACAACGGGATTAAGAAATATAAAAATAAAACTGACCTGTTATCCTTAGTGACAGGAATGTTGGCACCATTTTCTTTAAGCTCAACAACATCCGTGGAATCTCCTCCTTCCATTATCTATGCAAATAAATTAAAACATTGGTGCTATATCTATATGTGACAGATATATATGTGCTACATCTCTCATTCTTTGTGGAGGGCCTGACATGGCACTCTCACTAGCTTGAGTTTACAGACAAGTTGTGTCATTTGCACTGGGACGCTGTCTTGCCCGAGTACCTACGAGGGATGTCTTACCGTGAAGTTCAAGTCCAAACTATCGCTTTCTTCATTCAAAATTCTCCAAAGACTCCTGTCCAAACACAAAAGGGATTAAAGAGAGAAGAAACATGACCATTTGGTGCACTTTCAAATTCTGCTAGAAAACATCCTTTGAAAAGCAGTATTTAAATGCATACATATACACAACACCTACACTCACACAGAAACATGATAAATGGCCCTGAAATTTCTTTATGCTGCTGACATAAGCTGAGCACAAATGCCTCCAGTAAAAAGGTTTCCAGGCAAGTGCATCCCCATGCCCTGTGTGGACAACTTTACACAACGTTCAGTGACAACTGGGCTTGGAACCACAGCCTTGCTTCCAGGCATTATCTAGTGAGGAATTAAGTATGGAACAGTGGGATGATCTAGGAGAATTGTTTTGGGGTGCAGCACCTCTCCAAGTACTGAAGGCAACCTTGTGTTTCAATTCACTGAGGAACTTCAGTGAATTTAGCACCTCAGGATTTAGCACCTCAACACAGTCACTGGCTCATGGGATGGGGTTCTCATCTTCTTGGTTGTTTATATCACTTGCCTGGAAGACTGGGCTTCAGGGGCCTAGAAGCATTACGTTGGTGGCAGCAGCACCTCTCCCTCTATGTCTGCCTGATATCTCCTCTCCCACTGCATGGAAACTCTGCACAAGGGTTTTCAGAATTGGCACAACTGCAGCATTTCGTAATACTGTACTTGTGCAAGGCAATAGTGTAGAAATTGATAATTAGTAAATCAGAAAAGAAAAAACAACATTAATAATTGGGTCATTAGTTCTTTAAAGTCCAAGCTACAACCCAAAGTGTTTTGAACTATATATTCAGTGTGGGCTTAAGCTCTTGTGGAACAGAGATCTGACACCTTCTAAGCCGTGAGGCTTGGCTTTTTGTTTTGGCAATGCCAGCCTCTGAGAGCACATGCCTTAGACAAGGGCCTCCTTGGAAATATGTGGCTTCTAGCAGCTCCACAACGGCAAATGTAGATGCCATGGGTGCCCTGAATTCAGCCTCCGGGACCTAGGGAGATCCCAGTGTATGGTCAAGGCAAGGGACCCAGCCAAAGCTTGGGCCATGCCTGGCTCATACCGGCCCACGGTTGGCAGCAGATCCTCAAGGTCCTCCAGGGTGGGGGCCAGGTCCAGGAGCTTTTTGTAGAGAGCCCTGGGGAAGGGGAAGGGCACCATGCGCTGGTTAAACAGGGCCATTCCACACAGTGTCCCGATCAAGAGGAAGGTGTCTTCATCCTCACAGCTCGAGGCCTGGTTAGGAACAAGCACAGAGGAAACCTAACTGCCTGTCCCCATGGGTGGGGCCCCCATCCACCCCCGCAGGGCTCCCTTACCTGTCTGGGGAACCACACGAGGCCGGAGGCGAAGTGGCAGAAGGCGCTGGTGCTGGGCTGGCAGAGGGTCCTGGCTGCGATGCTGAAGAGCTCCTGGGACACTGCACCTTCGTCCACCCCCATCTCACCCACAAAAGACACCTGCAAGGCCCGAGACACCCGTAGATAGAGACACCCATGCTGCCCATAAAATCAGATTCCTTACCTGGTGTGCAACAAGCCAGTAATTACACACCTGAGAGACAGACGCTGATTATTTATTTCACAGTTGTGCCAACCTGGGTACTCAGTAGTATTCCACAAATCAAGCATACCCCACCAGACTTTTTGAGCCATTATTTATACACAGAAATTCAGAGTTAGTAACTGTCCAAGTCTGTTATGCTTGCTTAGTAATTTCCAAACAAGTTACATAACCCCAGCTAATTTCCACACACCCTCAGGGGAAGGGTCTTCACCGGGGCAGGGGTCTCTGCCCCGTGGGCGTGATTTGTAGCATTATAATGAACACAGTTCAGATGCAGCATACGCGGACCTTGAGTATTTTGCCAAGTTAGCAATGTATATACAGACACACATCAACATCTTGATTTACTGCAGCCTTAAGGCTTTTTAGTTCCCGGATGTCCTTGGCTAGGAAATGCTGCCTGCTGTCTGTTCCACTGACAGGGTCTCCTTTCTTCCCGATTAAGCTTGAAAGTGTACAAAGATTTTACACGGAAAACCATCCTGACTTAAGATAATCTTGATCTCTTCTACGTTCCGAAACACGCACGGAGCCCCGAGGCCCCCCGAGGCGGGNCCTGGTGTGCCCGCTCTCCAAGCGGCCGCTGAGGTGAGCACGGGGCGGGGGAGCTGCGCCCGAGCCCCGGGCAGACCCAGGTTAGTCGCTGCTCCTCATGTTTTTGCTTGGATGTTTCTTCCCCCCCCTCCTCCCACCCCCGTCTTGGCTGGCCAGGTACGAAGAAGCTACGAACGAGCTCATTAACGAGGAGCTGGGCATCGCGTACCCCATCATCGACGGCATCCCGAACATGGTTCCGGAGGCTGCCAGGATGACGCACAAGAAGCCGCCGGCCGAGGGCTCGGAGCAGCCCTGAGGAGCCGCCGGGCACGGCGGGAGCGGGGCCTGATGGCCGGAGCAGGGCTGCTGCCCTCCCTGCCCACGCTGACCGTGCTCGTTCCCCTCCTGTCCCTGGCAGGCCTGTTCTACTCGGCCAGCGTAGACGAAACCTTCCCCAAGGGCTGCACCAGCACAACCAGCCTGTGTTTCTACAGCCTCCTCCTTCCTGTTACAGTACCAGTCTATGTGTTCTTTCACCTGTGGACCTGGATGGGGATTAAGCTTTTTAGGCACAACTAGTGTGATGCCTTTGCTAACCCTTGGGCTTCTCTAAATCAACGCAATTTGTGTAATCTCATCAAGTATTGCAGTTCGTTTGAGAGAGTTTCCTTCTAGCACTAGTGACTGGCATAATTTTCCTGGTAGGATCTGGAACTGTATGAAGCAGCAGCCCATTGCTAACTACTGCTAATGCAGATGAAGAGTAGGAGTAATAAGAAGCACTGATCTGTTTTATCCTTTCAAGAGTGCTGTGCATTTGTAGTGGCTCTAATTAAAACCTTAGTTTTCATGAGGAAGTTTAGTTTTTATGATATACCCTGACTGAATAAACAAAATTAAAACATGCAGTGATACTAATCTCTGTGAACTTTGGGGTTTTTTAACCAGATGTGTGTACTGAAATATGTTTGTCTCACTGTCAGAAGACCAAAAACTAAAATAAATCAGGCTGGAGTATAATAAAACTTCAGATGAGTCAAATGAAGACATTTCTTGGATGATATTCATGTCTGTATATGCAGTATCTGCACGTCTTTTCTTTCCAGGGCCACAATGAGAATGCCACATGCCGAGTTCTCAGTATTGTCTGAAAAACTTTCTAACAGGACACACCTATGAAGGGGGCAAGTCAATACTACAATAGAAGTTTTGCTTTTGTAGTTTGTATCTGCAGGGCAAAGCACATTCATTACCTGCTGAAAAATGCTGAAATGAAGCACCAAGTTGTAAATGCTGCACCAGGCTGTAACTTCTGTGGGATACTAACAGTGCAGTTCTATTTTTCAGGCTGCTGCTGGGTAAATAATGTTGTGATGCAGTGTAAAGGGCAGTGCTCACAAGAGGTGTGCCTAAAGGCTGACTTGAGCTAAGGGTAGCTGTTTGTCAGCTTGTACAATCGGTGGAGACTCGAAATTTAGAGGACAGAGCACACCCTCACTGCCTCTATAAATAAATTCCTTTCTCAGCTGGTGTAGCAGGGAGGCAGGAAGGAAAGGTAGATCTGGGATCCATTGTGAATCTTCTCCTAAGTAAATGGGAAAGAAGAGCTTTTACAGCTCTGATTGGCAAGAAAGCTCACTTGGAAAGCACCAGAACTGGGTAATAGGGCATCAAGGTCCATGGTTCCTGTGACACAGGCGTGGTACCAGACTGTGTTACTGACAGGTGGGCCATATGGTCCCTGAGCTGAACTCTATTCTGGGCAGGTGTCCTGTTCCCTCGTCAGCCAGCCAATGGCTTTTGCAGGGCAGGGCCAGCATCACGATTCCTGCGGGAAACACAACTGCCACAACCTTTGGATCAGTGTGGAACCCACTGATTAAAGGCACATGGAGACAGCAGCATTGTAATCAGATGCTCATCTCTCTCGCCAGCATTATCCTTCCTTTCCCTTTGGACAGCATCTCCATGAGAGAAACGTCTTTTTGTGGCTGTGTTGCTTGCTGACCTCTCAGGCTGGTTCCCCAGACGCTGGAGTTTTAATACTCTAGTATAAAGTCTCAAAAGTCACTCTAGCATCAACAGTACTCAGGTTTGACAACTGAGCAATTCTATTCTATTGCTCCAAAGCAACCTCACAGTAAATAGCACTGCCTTTTGCATTTAACTTATGCCAACAAAGTTGCCTGGAATAAGGATGTAAAATGCTGCCCTCCACATTTATGCTACCACATCTATGGAACGTGTTTTGCAATAATTTGATGAGCAGTTCTTTTGTTGTATGCTCAGAGGATACTGAAACCCTTCTACCAATATTCAGTAACACTGAAAATCAAGGAACACTGCAGCAAGATACATAGAGTTAACAAGTAATACAATTTAGTATCTTACCTTTAATATCTTCCTGAAATCTTGGTTTGAGGCGGATTTTAAATTTTTCCATATGTCTTGCAGAAGGCATTGTCTTCTGATGCAAAAACTCCATGCCTCAGGGGTCCATATATAGGGTATCTGAGGATTGAAGTAATTAATCTGTTAGCAGTGTGTTTATCTCTTCTGAATGGTAACAGAATTGGCTGCACTTACAGTAGAGATCTTGGACAGAGCCCTGCATTCTGTGATATGAGCACAGATCTTGTTTTCCCTGTCAAAGATGCATGGGTACTTGCTCAGCTTCCATAGGACTGTCTGAAAGGACAAGGAAGAAAGGAAAAGACATGTTGATTTTCCCTTATGAAACCAGAGTTCAGAGACCTGTGTGCAGACTGAACTGCCAGACTGTACCCTGGCAAACTCCCGTGTCTCTGAAATGAGCTCTTGTGTGCATGAGCACTGCACTAACAGAGGTTCAAGTCCTACAAACACCTTCTACACAATCCTATGAGTGAAAAGCAGAGAGAGGCATCTAACCTCTCTGTGCAGACACTTGTCTACAGTAGTGCCTCAAGAATAAAGCTCAAGAAAAACTCAAGAGAGTGATTTTAACAGCATCTTCCATAATCCAGCTAAACCAAAATGTCCTGGATATTCAGGTTATGTTATATTGTTTTCAAAAACTGCTGGGTTTATTATATTTAATTCCAAAAATAGATATTGATCTAAAAATAATCTATATTTAAAGTCTTACACCTCCACTGTCATAAGGCAGCAACTTCAGGTAATGTCCTAATTGTCTTTTAATTCTATGCTGTTTCTCAAACCTCCTTCTCCACTCTGGTTAATTGGTACAGAATTGGTACCAATTGGTAGCAAACAAAAGCTTATAAAGGAATTAGGCAGTTGCCCTACAAGATTTATACTTACTACTATACTGCACCACGAACATAAGTTGGTAATCTTTCTCACTGCAGGTACATAGAAGCTGCTTTCATGTACTCTGAAACCAGTTCTGGAGTTCACCTGCATTGAAACACACAATATAGCAGCAGCAGAACTAGTGAGCTGTGTCTGTCTGACAGGGCAGGACTGACAGGGCTTACTTCAGAAAGGGCTCTGAGACCCTGCACAGAAGTTAAGGGATAAAAGTGCTACAAGTAGCACAGTGCTCCACAGTGAGAAGTTGTAGAAAGCCATGTATAAACTATCAGGAAAGCAATTTTCATTTGCAATTAAGATCCCTTAACAGGACTCCATCAGAAAAAAGTATATTTCCCTTGGAGTGTCTTTCATTTTTCTGTGGTTCCCTATTCGTGTTCCTACTTGTTACCTGGAAAAGATACTTGAAGGGGGACAATGAACATTTAAAGCTCCAAATCATGTAATCACTCACAGAGTGATTACTCACAGGGGAGTAAGCCTGCTGCATTTTTTGAGTTTATTTATCTGCATAAATAAATACAGATTTGAGAGTCTAAACTTTGAGGCCCAATTCTGCATTTTCAGCCAAAAGGATATTCAAGTCTGAACAAAATTTAACAAGTCTCTGATTTATACTGTGCACCTGAGCTCTTGACTTTCATAAACTTTGAACATCACCACAGGAGAAAGTATGGTTGTTCAGAAGAACACAATTATTGCTTCATTTGTTTCCCTTGTTCGTGTGCAGCTAAAGATGTTTTAATGCTGTTGTCCCAGAGAATTTGTGAGGTTAATAGAAAAAAGCATCTTAAAGCATCTTCTTAAAGCATCACAGAACATTACTGTGGCAGCCACAATGTGCCAAGCAGATAGGTTATCTTTTAAATGCTCTGTCATTTACTAGGGTGAGAGATCTCACCAGCTGGAAGGGGAATGGGCATGTTACATAGAGGACACCACATCCATAGCTGTGTAGGCATCAATGGATGCACTCCTGACACCACTGAACGCATTCCTCCCCCTGCCAGGGGCTGTAACATGCTTTAGCTCTTAATTTCTACAGAGGGTCAGTTTGGCACAACTTGAGCAGGACTCCTTCAAAATTCTGCTGGTGTAGAGCCAAAGAGATTCCTGAAGCAGTGTCAAACCCAGAGAACTTAAGAAGTGAGAAGTATTAAAATACTCTAAGCTACATTGAGACACCCTGTCTAATTGGGATCCAAGCACTTTCTTACCTGGTAAAGCATCTGCAGTATTTGCAGAGGCACAGTTTCAGCTGGGTCCAGGTTGAAGAGGCAGCCTGGCCCCATTTTTGTGACCTCCAGGACAAATTCAAACAGAATTTGCTGGGAAACCCTCTGATACAGAATGACCAGCTCCTTGAAAAAGGATGTTTCTAGATTTGACCATAGGCATTCTGTAAAGAAAACAGCTAGTGAGGTCACAGGTAACTTACAAATCACTGCAATTTGTGGGTGAAGCTGCTTTTTCTCTTTTTATCAAATGAGTTCAACAAAAAAAAGTTTAAGCTTGCACAAAAACTATTAAACCTCAGATAGAATTTTTTTTATTTCTTCTGCCTTGCTGCATAGTCCCCATATTTCTATGTCTATCAAAAGAAATTATTTAAAGCTCTGTAACACATTACATCAGTGATAATAAAACTTGTTTTGCAGCAGAAAATGACCAAGCATTTAAATCATTCACTTCCTACCATCATAAAACCCTACCAAGAGTTTGCAGGCCCTCTGGCTGGAGCTTCGTGATGGCTTGAGCCAGAAGAATCAGAGAAAGGAAAGAGTCTCCATCCTCCTTCTGCAGAAGGAAAGGCAAGATCAAGTAGACTCTGAAATTTTCAGGTGAGATGGGAGAGGAAGACAATGATGGCAATAATTTCCTAATCTCCGTTTGCACCTTCAGAGGAAAAAAAAAAAAAGAGATGAGTTAAAATGCAATTATGTTTTGCCAAAGTAATTAGGTTGGCATGAAATTCCTAAGTTTCATGCACAAATCCAAAGCTCCTCAGTATCTGTGTAGTGAGCATCCTTATTTTGAATCCTTACCTCCTGGTAGACTGTTTGGTTTTTACTGATCTTCTCATAAAAGCGTTTCACTTCTGATATGTCTACGCCTGAGACTTCTTTGGAAGTTTTGAAATGTTTGTCTCTATCACAACATAAAAAAAGTAACACTAAATAATTTTTCTACTGAGTAATGAAGCATTGTAATATCAGAAAATACTTGGAAAGTTCAGCCCCAGCTCCCGTGGGTATAACTTCATATGTTCTAAGAAGATAGACAACACAAGCCACTGTTTTGTGACCTGATTAACATCCTGTTCTTTCTGTCTTACATGGCTGTGAGCTATTAATGGTAGACTCCTGTATTTCACCCTAAAACCACTTCCACTTCAGTGCCAGAAGGAGCTGTTAAGGATCCTTTGAGAGCTGTAATATTGCCTGGAGGGATTATCATCATCTGCCAAATATCACTAAAGGATAATCTAAAATGTGAGCTTCTCTAGCACATTTCAGTAGGACCAGGGTTATAAAAATCTTAATATTAGCTTGAGCTTTGAAAAATAAAGACTTGCTTCTTGTAAATTCAGATAAAACTAATCTTTCATACATATGTGACCTAAAATAACACTTTCTGGTCAGTTTACATGCAGCCAATATATTCTGTTATATTTAAGTTCTGTGCGTGCTACCTTTTGTCCAGGAAGCTTCCATTGATGCAAGCCTCAGATGAAAAGATCAGTCTGATACTCCTGATAGTAAAAAAAACAAAAAGTCAGTCTTTTCAACTTGAGGTTTTTAACTCTGAAAGAACAAAAAACGTGTACGAGGGTGTCTGCACCTGACCACACAAAACCTTTCTTAGCACCACTTCTCTGTCAGTGCTGCAGAAGACATTGTACTCGAGGAGTTACTGATCTTTGGCAAGCCACCTCTGCTCTCCTGGGCCTTGTAAGGGAACCTGCTCAAGTGCCCCATGCCAGCCAGCGCTCCATTCTGGTGAGTGTTATCATGGAGATTCTTTTCCTGACAGGTCAGAACATTAGCTGCTTTCGTTTGTTAAGCAAAACAAAAGGCACTGGAACATGGGAGGGAGGAGAATCCCCTCCACAGACAGGATTTTTGTAGCACGCGGAGGGAAAATCCATCAGGCTATCAATTTACTGCTGCACAAAAGCTGGGTTCCCAGAACCTGAAAGGATATCAGACTTACTCGCTCCTGGTATCCCTGGTTCTGTTCTTACTGAAGCAGCTATTTTATCAAGCAATTTTCTGTCAGGCCCTTTCTACTGAGATCTGGAAAGAGCCCTCTCTTTAACCCTCTCAACCACCACCACATGATCTAAACCGTTCTAAAAGTGGTCAGGGAAGCATTTAGTTCCAAGTTAGCCGAGCTTTCGAAATGTTCAAAATCAGCAGCTGGAGCCAGACTTTCCCAAAGAAAATAACCTCACATATAAAACCTGAGAAAGACTATTAAGTGTAAGGCATCCTACAGTGGTTTATACATATTGCTTTTGAAAATGGGTAATTAAAGAAGTGACCACTAATTTTTAAATGCTGGCGCAGCATTCCGATTTGGGTACTCTGCAATAGGCTTTTTGCACAAGGCCTTGGTCTGCAGGCAGGGTCTTTCTCTGATTTAGCTTGTCAGCTCCTCATCAACTTTGTACCAAGGTACAAGATTGGCTAAATTCTTGAACAACAGGTGCCTTGGCTAAATTCTTGAACAACAGTTCCTACAATAGCCTCCAAAGAATAATAATTTTTAGAGAAAATCATGTATCAGGGAAAAAAAACAAACCCAAACAGCAAGTTTATTATTTACTTTTTTATACTCTCACGACGTTTAGAATGAGAAATCCATGCATCCACTTCTTTATCCTCTAGAGTGGCAATTCCATTCAGATACGAATTCTGTGTGAAATACATGAAAACTGACAAAATTAAAATTGTAGGAGATGGGATTCTTTTTTTTCAATCCAATCATTACAAGAAGGTTTCAGCCTAAGTATGAACAAATTAATGGTCATCCAGCATGATCCAGATGCATTAACCACAGAACATATATAATTGCAATACAAGTTAGCCTGTAGGTATAGCACAGAAAAAACTGCAACAGACATATATAAAATTTAAGTGCTACAAGCACAGTGGAAAATCCAAATGTTTCCAGCAGTAATGTGGACTGTGTTAAAATCAGAAACTATGATCAAACGTGCACATACCTTGTTCTCCTCCTTGCAACAGGCAAAACTTTGGTTTACTCCTGCAATAATTTTAATCCCCTTTTTTGACATATCCTTTCCTGTAAAAGAACAAAAAGATTGTTGTAGGAACATTTGAAGAAACAGTCATTATCTTCAGAGAGTTAAGTGCACAAAAGTGGATCAGTAAAAAACCCTTCAGAGAGTAGTTGTCTGTTTAAAGTTTGATTCTATGAGGCCATTACCCATGACAATCAAGCAGCAAATGGAATAATTCCTGGTAGAATTTGTTGGGATGGCCAAGCAAGCATGAGACATAATGTTTGCCTTTCAGTGTAAACAAGAAATCAAGAAAGCAAATATCTCCATGGAAGAAACAAATACACATAGTATACATCTATAGTGGTCATTACTCTGGCAGGATTTTCCAGTATTCACTGGTGAATTGATGGGAAGTGGTATCAACTGATTTGGCTTCCTCTCATCTTCCAGTTGTCCCTCATCAGCAGAACCAAAGAAATAAAATTTGTCCAAGGAAGGGACATAGACCAGAGTGTATTGTCTGTTCAGGGGAAAAAAAAATCATAATAAGCGAAAACCACAGGGCAAAACAATAAAATTTACAAATACATTTTCAGAGTGTAGACCTGAAGCTTGTCTTTCAAAGTCCTGTCCAAGAGTGAGATAAAGAATCCCTTTAACCAAAGTGTTGTAACTCTTCATTGCATAAACATTCAGCAATGAAGACACATATGGCCTCAGATTTCCTATACTATCCTCTAGTGTTTGCGATTTACCTTGGTTCCACATACAAAAATAGTGTTACGCCATGCTTGCTTCACACCCGTTTTCAAATGTGCAGCTTCTGTGCTGCTGAGCCCAATACCAAGCCCAGGTGAGTCAGGAGACACCTGGGAGACTTTTTCTGGCCCATTTCCAGAAGGGCAAAGTGAAACTGGGTAATTACCA
Organism: Tichodroma muraria; assembly: GCA_013390105.1. Taxonomy (NCBI): domain Eukaryota; kingdom Metazoa; phylum Chordata; class Aves; order Passeriformes; family Sittidae; genus Tichodroma; species Tichodroma muraria. Next base: position 34,046 of record WAAG01086640.1, on the reverse strand, counting down.
CTGCTTTTCAATTCTTATTAAGAACCTACCAGTTTGTCAGTCTGGATGGGAATTCAGTCACTCTCCTGATGCAGGCTTTTGACAGTCCTTTGCCCTTTGGAACCCAGTACATACCCAGTACTTTGTTTATTAAAAGAGAAAAAGACCAAGGGCTTCTGGTGGTTTTTGCAGCTCTCTCCCACTGCTCACCAGGGACTGAGGGTTCTGCTCTCACTGGGGTTCTGGCTGGAGGGTGGTTTATACTTGAATAGTCTGACAGTGCTGACCTATTGTGATACAGGGATATGAACATCTTGGTGATTCCCTTCCCTACTGTTCTTCAGTGATTCCCCTAAGGCATTGACCTTAGAAGGTAAGTCACTGGCACTTCCCACCTGCCACAGGCAATGTGTGAAACCCTTGCTCCCCACAGCTCAGCCACCACACGAGGCAGGAGTTCATTCCGGTTGGAGTTGTGACCCAGCTGGCCAGACCCTCCTGCTCCAAAGGTGCACACCAGCCCCTCCTTGAAATGACGAAACAAACAACAGGATCACTGCACTATTAACAGCAATCAAATGATCACAACCAGGAATGAGAGCCAGCAATAGACAACATGTTATATGGGACTTGATTCAAAACATCCCTGATTCAAACATGAGGAGGGTTCACTTTGCATCAAGCTGGATCATACACTATAAAGTCCAAATCATTTAGCTCCTGAGGAAAGCAATTTAATTCTTGAGAATAACTCCCTGTTGCTTAAGAATTTCACCTGTATGAGTAAACCCTAGTGAATTAGATGTCATTCACATCTTCTTAAGTCCCCAATGTACTTTAAAAAAACATTCTAAAAGTACTGGGAGTTGAACTGTACCTCTTTGCTCTTTGCGTCAGGATTCCCATTCACCATGAAAAAGGCTGCATGCAGGTGACAGGAATTGAGAAAAGACCAGTTTTCTCAATAGTTTAGATAATATCCCTTGAGGATCACCTTCAGGCTTAAGTGGAAGCAGGCATTACCACCCCAATTTCTCCATGCTGACTTTTAGCAGTTTATCTTTTCTCACAAGGTGAGGTCTCACATGCTGACTTTCCATTTGAGACTCACCTTGGAGAGAACTGCAGTATGATCTGCCCCACATGAGATAAATACAGTCTTCCAGTGCTCTAAAGCTCCAACATATGTTGGGCAGTCCCTGTCTGGAAAGAAGATAATACTGCTAAATTGAAAGAGTACTGGAGGGTCTCATAAACAAAAAAAAATTAGAAGACGTGGGATTAAGTGCTTTTCAGCCCTCTCTTAGAAATTAATGTTATTACAGCTTGGGTTTGAGTCATTTCCCCTCCATTAAAACATATTCTTTCTCATAATGTTCTCTCTTTTTCGTATTACTTTATTTTCATTTACTTTGGTCTGAAACAAAATGCAGTACTTTCATATCTGCTTGCCAAATGGTGCTTGGCTTCAAAATATCTGATTCTCAAGGGTGTGGACACATTCAGATTAGATGTCCTGTCTGTCTAGGGCAACTCTTCTCTAGCGTTCTAAATTTAAAGACAAGAGGTGATTTAAATTCTTCTCTCATTTTGTGTTTACAGAGAATTGAAGAAGATTAAAAAATATAAAATTAATTTCTTTCACTCAAGAATTCCTGGAGAAGAGACAGGAATGGAAATAGACCTGTAAGACCTCAGAAGTTTTAAGAGTCCACCCTATCCAATTAGCCACATAAAATGATTGCATGTTCTCTATTGAAAAACAATCCCTAAATACAGTGTTCCTGCATGCCTTTCCTGGTCAGGAAACAGAACATATCCAGATATACTTTCTTTGAAAGACTTTACTGTCCACTGCTGCTCCACAGGATCTTGGCAATACTGAGGAGCAATTTGGTGAGCTCTCTGACCAGGAAAACACCCTCCTAGTGCTCTTCTTCCTTACCTTTTGTGTCTCCAAGTCCCAGTTGTCCAAAACTGTTCTTTCCCCAGGAATACACAGCTCCAGAGAGTGACACGGTGGTGCTGTGAACTCCTCCAGCAGCAATTTGAGCAAGTGGGGTGCCCTTTAGTCTTTCCACCAGCTGTGGTTTGAGAGTAAACGTTGTTTGGGTCCCCACTCCAAGCTGTCCATGGGTGTTCTGGCCCCAGGTGAAAAGCTCACCCCCTTCACACACAGAACAAAAGAAAACAGCTCAACCTCACTGCTTCCCTTGAGTATTTGCATTTTGGGAGTAGAAGCAAAACTCAGTGTTGTTTTCAGGGACCTAGCTCCAAGGCAAGACCATCATGTGTTTTCTTCTGGGAAAGTCTCATGTTGCCATGTGACTCAGCACAGCAAGAATAAAGGCCACTAAGACATACTTGCAAGAAGCTCCCCACCAGAAAGGTGTTGCAACTTAAGAATGAGCAGGTCTGGCGACCACAGTGAGGCAGCCACACCTGCTCTCCACAACACACGTTGGTGGAGGGGCAGTGCTCAGGAACTGGAGAGAGACAGAGTGAGATGCAGGTCCCTGGGTGCTGGGAGGAAGGAGCAGCACTGACAGCCAGTGCACTTTGTGTCCCCACAGCTCATTACTCTATAATGGTGTCACAACTACTGCAAGTAGTACAAACACTGCCTTCTCAGAGCAAGCGTGACACCTGTTTGGAGGAAAAGCATTCTTGAAAGAGGCTACCTCTGGATAGTGCCATGGCATGCTGGTCCCCACACGCTATTTGAACAATATTTTGGTTTCCCAGTCCTTGCACCAGCCTACAAAAATAAGAAAAACAAATCAAAATAAATAAATGCTGTGCTGTGAGGCAAAGTAAAGAACAAAGATCCTCTGCTTACCAAGCCCTATCACTTTTAGCAGGAAATAGGTGGAAAAATATAGGTCACCTGTAAGCTTATTTACCTTTCTCTTATGCTGACCTGCTGTAGCAGGGCTAACTGATTTCATTGTGGTTTGCTCCATGAGAAGCTGGAAAAGAACCATGCTCAGCCTGATTCTGTTATCTTGCCCTGGGCAAGAAACTCACACAGCAAACTGCTCGGCCATTTGTAGATGATGGTTACCCTCACAGCTTCATCAGAAGGTGGTAAGGTTCAGACATGCTTGTGTCTTTCACCTGCAGTTTTCCCGAGCCATGGGTGATTTGCAAGACATCTGCATTGCTCTGGTATGTTATACTAATCCTTACTAAGTTTGAGAGAAAACTGTCTCATGTGCATCCCAAGCAGCTCAGATCTTGGTATCATCCTTAAAATCTGTGCACTTTTGGCTGGCTTGAAAAAGAAGATAAAGTTTTGGGTGCTAGGAAGGTATGTGTTCCAGTTCCCTCTCTACAACAGGAATGTGCCTCAAAATCTTGGATGTTGCCTTGGGGAAAAGCAGGCTGCATTTTCTGACCATGGCCATCCGTACTTCCATCCTGTGAAAGCTTCTTACCGTGTCTTGGGGCAGTTTGCTGAAGCTTTAGCCCAGTGTTCAGAAAGCTTCCCGTTAGGGAAGAGAATGAGAGTGTGTGTTGTATCATGGTTTGAGCACCGCACCTCCTCATTCCTCTGCGACTGTTTGCGCTCTGCAGGACACACACAGACAGACATGACAGTCATGCTATGGCAGCAGGCACCTTAACCACCTCGGCCCCCTTCCCAAGGTCTCAGTGTGCTACTGCTTTCAGCAAGAGCTTCTGCTTCTCAGGAGAAAGTGAGACAAGTGTGTGTTAACTTATTTTCTCAGGCCCTTAGGGTTTCAGTGTCCTGCCTACCCACTGGTTTGTTTCATGCTGGTTGACTCTACACTAAAGGACTTTTCTCCACGTCTCAGGCTGCTGTGCCACCAGCTCCCAAGACAACCAGTGAAACATCAGCAGAAGTACAGTCTGTTGCTCTTGTACACCTGTGGAGAGTATCTGACGGAGACAAAGTACTTCCAGAGGCATCTGGCCACCCCAGACTTGTCACAGCCTTGGGGATAGGATGCCTTCAAGTCAAGCACTTTACACGGCGCTGGAGAAGCAATGATGGAAAATTCACTCATTGCCTCTTTAAAACAGAAGGAAGTACCTCCTTGCCTACAGCTGAGGGGCTGCAGATGCTCTCCCGACCTAGAGGCATCAGGGACTCAGTTACTCGCATGTAGCTCTGCTCCAGCACGAGTGTCTGAGACACAGGATGTCCAAGAGTGAAAGGTGGTCATCAGCAAAGCCTTCCCTAATTTGCCTAACACCTCTGGAGATTCGCTGCCCACCCTTCTCACATATCAGACATGGAACTAGAGAGGAAAATCCCTGCGTATTGCCCGGTATGTTCTTCCTCCTTCCAGTCCCCCCGCTCCGAGTGCTGCGCACTGGGACACGTTCAAGCCCCTCATGCCCCGTCCCCGAGGGACCGCACAGCAGATTATTGCAGTTTCAGCACGGACCCGGCCCGGCCCACGCGCGGACCCATCCCCGGGGGTCTCCCAGCATCCTCCCGACCGCGCCGCTCCCGCCGGTCCGTACCTCCCGTGCCGCTCCGCCGGCCCCGCTGCCGCCGTCGCTCCGCCATCCTCCGCCCTCCGACAGCTCGGGAGTGCCCGGGCAGCGCCGGGAACGCCGCGCCGGGGAAATGGAAACCGAAACTCATCGGGCTACGGCAGTGGGAGGAGGAGCGGGAGGGATTCCCGAAAACTGGGAGCCCGGAGCTGGAAAACTCTGAGCCTTGCGGTGAAAAAGCGTGAACCACTGGGCTCCGGTGAGTTCCCGGCTCTCCTCAGCCTGCGGAGCTGCTGCTGCCCGAATGGGAGGAGAGGGCAAAGCAGAAGGCGGGTGGACGGGTGCTGGGGTCTTCCATGTGGAGAATGCGCCTTTTGACTTTTTCACTTCGGAGAGTGACCCATCCATGTCCATCCTGTGGAGAGCCGGCAGACCTACTCCACTGCTCAGCTGTATCCCAACTAAAGAGTCCACGCAAACCCAGAGGGGCTGCTTGGCTGGGGTAAATCAAACCGAAAGTGAAACGCTCGGTTTGGAAACACGTCAACGTCTAAAAGCCATCTGCTTCCATTGTCACATAGTCTGCTAAATCGCGCCTGCCTTGAAAGACCCTGCGAGCTTCCTCCATCCCAGAAAGACCACTCTGCCTGCCCCATCTCCCACGCTGTCTCACCGGAGTGATGCATGCAGGACAATCTTGGTGATGAAATAAGGGATACCTCTGTGAATGACGAAACAGATCAAAACACATAAAATCACTTTGGTTGTATTCCTAATAGCTGCCTAATAGATGAATTAAATTCAATCTGTTTATGAGAATTTTGTGCTGCTGAATATTAAGCAGAGATTTTGGTGGGGTGCTCCACAAAAGTCCCAAAAGCACAACATGAATCTACAGATTTACACTGGCGTTCACTGAAATTCAGTGAAAAATTCATTACTGAGACAGCAGGAGTATCTAATGTAATGTACTTAAATGGAGCAGCCTGTGGTGCACAAAGAGGCACCCGGGGGTCCCTGAGGTGAAGAAAAAAGGATGTGGAGGAGCCACGGAAGCAAAGCAAGGTGAGGCTGGGGCATACAGTAATTGACTTCTGCCCAGGGAGGAGCAACCCAGCCTTATCTCTCCCAGCCACTTCCCTATGTGCACTTTGCGGATCATATCTCCTTCCACAGTATGTAGGAAAGTCTCGAGATCAAGAAATACCGAGCTAGAGCGGTGATGCCAAAGCATCAGCTGGGAAGGGACACTAGAGGTCCTTCTTTACCAAAGCATGAACTAAGGACTCCTCCCTGTGAGGAAAAACTGCTCCAAGCGCTGCCTCCCGCCTGGCATGGAAAAAAAGAGATTCGAGGGGAAGAAAGGAAAGGAAACGTGTCGATGTCCTCCTTTCAGTGCTACATTCTTCCTTTCACCAAGTGGACTGCTGACAGGGATTTCATGTCAGAAAGGCTCACTCTGGTAAGCTACCACAGGTTCATTAAACTCCCTGGGGTTCTCTGCCCAAGAGCATCTGGGCTTGTGATAATCGGATGAACAGGAATCTAGGGACCTGTGAGGGAGATGCGTGGAACTGGCAGGAGACAGCGAAAAACGGTGAATAGTGCAAAATGTTTTTTTTAGCTAGAACTGACAGATGTGTCCATCTGTACATTTCACCCCTTTCCATCACTCCTCTAGTGAATTGTCCATAAAACCCAAACCAAAGCAAAACATCGCATAGCAACAACCATAATGTGTAAAACTCCTCGAGTCTGGGGTACTGCTTGCTTATAAGGGCAGCCCTTCTCCCAGAAGAACAGCATGGGGCACTTCCAGAGTGAGAGGAATGGAGAAATCCAAGGACGTGTATGCAGATACCGTGGTCCCAGGACAAATGGAAGAATGTCTCGTGCTGCGCCCCAGGGAGCCAAGGAAGTGTGTGGTGGGAGCCTGTTCCCACAGTGTCAGCAGCTGAACAGGCATGAGTGGATCACTGTCTCCAGAGCAGATTTGTGAGCATGGGGAACTTGCAGTCCCTCTCAGCTGGCCTGAGTCACAGCTCCAGCTGCTCTCTCCACAGGAAGGGACACGGTGACCTGGGGGCTATGCAGCAGGGGTCAGACACTGGCAACCCAAACTGGACAGTGCCAAATCCCTCAGTACCACTGCATGGGACACCAACTACCTCTGTCCTTCTCCTCCCCAGAGTGCCAAAGCAGCACCCACCGAGCAAGCCCTGGCAGAACCAAGGCTGAACATCATCTCGGCCTGGAGTACCCTGCAGGAGATGGCAGCTCCTGAAGGCAGAGGCAGGCATGAGGGCAGGGAATGTGCTGCCTGCTGCCCCTGCCTGAAGGGTTTATCAGCACCGTGGTGCTTTAGGTTTGGCACTTTCAGGACACTGTTTTAACAGCAGCATTGCCCAGTGCTGCCTGAGGAATATTTGCAATATCTGCTGGTGGCAACAGCCCTGCACTCTAGTAGGAGATGGTTCAGGAGCCATTCCAGGGCAGGAGCCACAATCTAAGTTAAAAGAAGGCAGCAGAAAACAATGTTGTCCCAAGTATGAACAGGACAAAGCAGACAGCTCTGCTTTCCTTCCTTGCCTCCACTCCTGAAGGAACCTGACAGGCTCACCAGCACCTCTGCAGCCCCCCACAGCCAGTGGCTGTGAGCTGAGCATGGGTGGGTGGCAAGAATCATAGAATCATCAAAGTTGGAAGAGACCTTTAAGATCAACAAGTTCAACTATCCACCCAGCACTGCCACTGTAACCCCTAAACCAGTAAATAATCGCCCAGCACCAGCTCCAGATGCCTTTTAAACACCTCCAGGGGTGGTGACTCCACCACCTCCCAGGACAACCCATTCCAGTGCCTGACCACCCTAACAGTGAAAAATGTTTCAAATATCTAGTCTGAATTTCCTATGCCTCAGTGTAAAGCCTTTTCCTTTCATTCTCTCACTGCAGGCACGGCAGAAGAGACAGACTCCCCACCTCACTACAGCCTCCTTTCAGAGTTGTAAAGAGCGATGAGGTACCCTCTGAACCTTCTAAACAAACCCAGCTCCCTCAGCCCCTCCTCATAAGACATGTTCTCGACAGACGTTTCACGAGCCTTGTTGCCCTTCTCTGGACATGCTCCAGCACCTCAACGTCCTTCTTGTAGTCAGGGGTCCAGAACTGAACAGAGCACTCACTCCAGTTGCCGAGTACAGAGGGACAATCACTGCCCTGCTCCTGCTGGCCACACCTACTGACCCAGGCGAGGATGCCATTGACCTTCTTGGCCCCCTGGGCACAGCTGGCTCGTGTTCAGCCGGCTGTCAGCCCGCTCCCACAGGACCCCTTCTGCTGGAAGAAGCAGAGGGAACAGACGCGATGCCGGAGCTGAGCCCGAAGGGACCGCGCACGAAGGGCCCAGCCGGGGTGCGGAGTGTCCGGCGGCCGCGGGATGGCGGCGGTGCCCCGCTGCCGCGGCCGTGACCGNCGGCGGCGCTGCGGGGGGACGCTGCGCCCCCGGCCTCGAGTGCGTGAAGAGCCGCCAGCGCCGCAAGGCGAAGGGCGGCCCGGTTCCCCCCGCCGCCGGCCCGCCCGGCGTGTGCCTCTGCAAGAGCCGCTACCCGGTGTGCGGCAGCGACGGGCTCACCTACGGCAGCGGCTGCCAGCTCCGCGCCGCCAGCCTGCGCGCACAGAGCCGCGGCGAGCCCGCCATCAGCCAGCGCAGCAAGGGAGCCTGCGAGCAAGGTGCGGGGCAGGGAGCGGGGCGGGCGGGGCGCGGGACCGGGTGTCCGCTCTGCTGCCGGCTTCGCGGGGGAAACGCCGCGCCTCCCGAGTGCTCCTCCTGCCGCTTTATCCCATCGGGGTGCTTCTTTGTAAAATGGACATGATTTCAGACCCGCCTTAAATGGACCGGAGAGTCCCAGTCGGATGGCGCTGCCTAAACTTGGAGTAACGCTTCGGACCGGCCCCAAAAGCGCAGAGGAACTTGGGCGCTCGCTGTTGGCTTCCAGCGGTGCTGGGACTACGCGCCCTCACTTTTCGTACTTCGCGTGAAGCTTGCAATTTGGGCTGCTGTGAGATGGAACAAAAGGGGTGAGCTATCCAGGGGAGTGTTCTGCCCAGGATCGTTGCAAGCAGAGAGGAAAGGAAATGATTAAATGGATGTGAAAGCTACAGAAATTCAGAGCCAGCATTCGCTGGCTTTCTTTGGTTCGAAATGAAAACAAACAGCGACTTTCCTGTGAGCTGCAAGTATCAGTGGTTTGCCCTTGCTGCATTTTCGACCAGGAGCTTGATTCATCCCACGCTTTTTCTTAGGGATGGTGCTCAAGGAAGAAATTGTTCTGCTGGGGAGCCTCCACTAGAAATTCTGGCCTCTGAGAGTGGTGTTTGCTGGGCGGGAGGGAGGGGTAAGACATAACATGCAAACCATATACTAAGTATCTCAAGGGCAAGATTGCAGAACCAGCGCTGTTTTGGTGGAGGAGTGTTCTCATAAACACAGTATGTGCAGGTCACAACCTCCACCTCCTCCTCCTCTTGCTTCTCATAACTGAGGCCAAGTATGTTTGCAAAAAAATGTTTCTGAAACTCCCAAGGCAGGCATGAAAGACTGGATGAAGATTGGGTTATGCGCTTTGATGTTGCCCATTAAATGCCCTGTGTGGCTTTTCACAAACCTTGTCCAAAAGATTAGGCTTACATATTAGCCAGAAACAGTGTGGCACAGTATTAACTCTTGGAGGGAAGGAATTTCAGCCTTCAGGGTAATGTGGAATAAGATGAGAATGGCCTCAGTCCGTGCCTCTGTCTAGTATTTGCAGGGAGCCTTTCCTGCCCAGTGGCTTCAGGAGTCCTAAAATGCGTGCTGCTTCTCAGCTCTGCCAGCCCAGACAAGTGAGCAGATGGGTTTGAAAGATGTCATGCTTCAGGTGTGTACTTGAGAAGAAGGCTGTGTTCTCACTTGTCTTGCCCAAAGCAGTATGGGAGTTCATTGAAAAACAGGTATTGATACTTTTAAGATGCTGCCCCAGCCCTTAGCTGCACTTTCTGGTGTCTGTCTCAGACTGGATGCAGGTTTCACATGGTGGGGCTTTGATCCAGACTATGGAGACAGAGTTTGGTGAAGTCAATGCAAACATGAGCCAGTGTCAGGGCATATGGAAGGCCACTGACCTGCCAGCCTCTAACATGTCCCACAAGACTTTTTCTGTCCTCTGATCCTCACAGCAGCAGCTTTGCTGAAGAAGGGTCTCAGTGTGGGACAGCCAGTCCATGCGCAAGCTGCATCCCTTCCTTGGAGAAGGGCACTTCAGGTGTGCAGGTGTCTGTACCAGGACACCTTTGTGGGCTGTTACCTGTTTAAGAATTTCGCTGGAGCATGTGGTGCAGAGCAGCTGGCAAAATGTTCTGTCCTCCATCATTCAGGGAACCCGTTGTTTTGGCTCCTGCTGCTGGGAGAGCTCTGACCCAGCATCTCAGGGACGGGAGCAGGATGGACGTGGGCTGCTCAGCAGTGGTGTCACAACTGGCCGTTCAGAGATTTCCTTCCTTGTGCCGTGGGCCCTCTGGTGATATGCACTGCTCTGTGGCTTGCAGCAGAGGCAGGGACTCAGCCCACAACCGTGCTCAACATCTGGAAGTATTTCTGTATCCCTCAGGACCTCCAGGCAGTTAGGAGCATTGGGTGGGAAGGGCGGGGAGTTGTAATCTTCACATGGATTTTGAAACAGACAGGAGAGAACATCCATCCCATCAGCCTGACAGGATAGAGCCTTTTCCAGTATCTTCCCAGATAGGAGACAGCACTTTCCTAGGTTTCTAGAAGGATCTGAATACTGTGGTAGTCAAATACTGGAAGTTCTGGATTTTGCCATTTCCCACCACAAACAGATGAGATCTTCTTAAGGCACTGTCTAGGGTGGGATCCAGCACAGGGAGACCACAAACAGGCAGGAGCAGTCATTTTTGTGACAGTTTTTGCACAGAAAGAAGTCCTTGGGTGACCGGGCACTTGGGCTTCCTGCTTGTGGTAGATGGACTCTGAGGTGCCTGCATGCCCTCACACATCCTTTCAGTCCAAGAGAGACCAGCCTTTCAAGATAGCATCTAAGAAGAGATGCAGCAACATATGTTCCCAGCAGTGGATCCTAACTGTGTTTGACTGCTCTTGGGATTTTTTAAATTTTTTTTGTTCAAGTGGAGCTGGAGAGGGAAGACTTGTTTTGCACATCCTGTTGGATCTTTCTTTGATATTAAATAGCAAAAGGAATGAGCACGTTCTCTGCCCTGCAGAATTTGCCTTGACCTTGTCCTTGTTTGTTTCCCAGACCTCTCAGATGTGACGTCTCTGTTTTGTACAAAAATCATGAAAGAAAAAGGTATTTCTGCAGCAGCCAGAATTTCCTGCTGGAGGGCAAAGGAAGACACAGTTCAGAAGAGTTTGAAAGGACGGAAATAACCCTTGCTCTACCTGCACTTGGCAGATGGAGGGATCCAGCTGGTCCTTTATGGAGTGGGTTTTATGTGGGCAGGACTGTTGGGAATGTCTGGAAAAAGGCATCCGACTTGATTGCCAACTCCTTGAAGCTGCCTGGCTGCTCTTGGTGCTGTGCCAGCAGAGAAAGCTGCCTGTCTTTTTGCTCTAGGGGAGCAGGCAGTGGTGCCATGGTGCACCCTGCTGGCTGGGCTCCTGCTTTGCCCTCACACTCGCACTCAAGAGCTGGCCCCGGGTTTGCCCTGCTCCCTGTCGGGCACCACTACCCGCATCCCATCTCTACCTGTGTGTCCCAGCTGCCTCTTTGCAGCTAATCACAGTGCTGAGGATGCAGGAGGCGGATGCTGTGAAGTTTTCCATCTGCTTTCCAACGCTGCCTTTAAACGGATTGTCTGTTTGCTCCCTGCCTACAAAAATGCAGCTCAGGTCTGCCGCCAGGTCTTGCAGGGAGGGCAGGTCCGGACACAAAGCAGAAGCCTGTTGGTGAGGCAGGTACAAGTGGTCTGGGGTGCTTCCTCTGGTGCCCCCTTTGGCAGGAGGGGAGCTCTGACAGCTGGGGAGTTGCCCTCTGTCACTGCTGTCACACAGCTGTGCACAAATGTTCAGAAGTGCCTCTTAAGGAGTCGGTGGCTTCAGGAATGTAGGCTGAAATTCAATCTGCAGTGCACACACTGAGGCTGTTTGCAGCCAGCTAGGACCTGGGGCAGGAGGACTGTGGTACCCACTGCCATGCAAAGCCAGCTGGCATAAAGAATTAGGGTTGCATGGCTCAGCTCAAGCCAGGCAGAAAAAACAACCTCAAAACACCAACCCCCATTAAAAAAAAAGCTATTAGGATTCCTAATGATGATCTCTGAGCTGAAAAATACCAGGCACCAACTTGTTACCTAACCAATGCAGGAAGGGACAAATACCCCTGAGTCAGTCTTATCATTAGCTACCAGAAAATACCTGCTTTGAGAGACGTGTTGCGACTGCTGGAAACACTGCCAAATTTGCCTCACTATATGAAGTCCCTAATGCTTGTTCCAACAGGGTTGGGGTCTCCAGGTTTTTGCTGTTGTCAGTCAGGGCTTTCTCATTGTGTTAAGCTCTCTTCTCTCTTGCTGGAAGCCAAACTCTTGTTCTTGTTCAAATGCAGTGTACCACAAAGCAGCTCTCAGCAGACTTCAGAGGACAGCGTTTCACTCTCAGGGGAACTGGTGCTGCTTTGTACCTACCTACAAAGACCTCCTGGGGGTAGAAACTCAGGGCCTCTCAGTGTGAAGGGTAAATTTGCTGGCTTGCCAAGCAGTCTGCTTTATTTCTATTCATCTGAATGTGGTTTAAAACTCTATGGCTCCATGAAAGTGTTTTCCCAGCACTGGGAACATGAAGGGCTTTTCCTGATGATGATAAGGGCTCACAGAATCCCTCCCACATGCTACAGATGAACAGCAGAACCAGGAGAAATTCCTTTACAGCTGACTGTGACCAGCATTAAACTTAGAAAAGTTTCACCAGCAAGGACATCCCAATCACTGCTGTCCCCTCAGAGAGGTATCACTTTGGCTTCCCAGAAGCCCAGACATCAACCCTCATGGAAGGGTTTTTTTGCTAAGTTGCCATACACCAGCTCTGGGGCTCAGAAGAAGGTAGGTGTGAGGTTTCTTGGCTGTCCAAGGGGTTTAAAAAAACAGGATGATGGATGTAGGACTGTGACTTCTTCTTGTGGAGACTGGCAGCCCCAGGGGCAAATATATCGCTCCCTCAAATTTGTGCCAATTTACTCCATCAGTGGTTTTGCTTTGCTGATGCTTCACTGTCCCATAAAGGTTCATCTGTGCTGTAAACAAGAAGTGCCAGGTGCCCACAGGTCAACTTCAAAGCAAGAAACATGAATCACATCTGTCGGCTCATTTCATCCAAATTCAGCTGTTGAGGCTTTCCCAGAAATATCTTTGGTTTGAGGGTGGTTTGTTTTATTTTTTAATCCACTACAAGAGTAGAGCTGAAACAGGAGTTTGGGAAAAAAAAAAACCCAACAACTTGTGGGAAATGACAGACTGCTGTTATCACTGAGATTAGCTCATCTTCTGCTGATACAGCTGCCTTAAGTACAAAGACTCCCAACTCTAGACACCACAAAACATAGTTCATAGCCAGGCACATTTTGCAAGAAATTCCTCTAGATTTGTTAGCAAGAGGCTCAGATTGCTTTAGTTCTTTCCTTCCATTCTTCCTTTTCTGGATTTTAAGGGACTTAGAAGAATACATACATTTCAAGAGTGGTTTTGTCTTTGCTGGGGAAAGATTTAGAAAAATTTTTGCTAAGTCATCTGTGGTTGACTTGGAAATGAAACGGGTTCCCTGATTCTCCTGGGAATCTGGTTTGAGTTTTTTCATCAGGTGGGAGTGGAGGTCTTGCAGTGGTGGCCTGCTACCTGCTGTCAGCCACTGCAAAGGAAAATGTTGCTTTTGTAGGTGGATCTTCCCAGAATTTTTGTGCTGCTTGAGAGTCTTAAGAGTCTGTGGCAGAGAACTCTGGGGTGGATCCCTTCAGGGCCCACAGACTTGTGAGTGTCTAACTGGCACAGCAGGTCACTTCATTTCCTCATGGATTATGGGGGCTTCACTTATCTCCACATCACCAACTTCCAGCTCTGGGAGGTGGGTATCCTGAGGACAACTGGTCTTGGTAGTTAAGACAAAGAAGGCATTAAGTGCCTCTGCCTTTTTCTCATCCCCTGTCACTACAGTACCCTCTGCATTCAACCAATGATGGAGACACTCCTTGATCCGCCTTTTGTTGCCAATGTATTTATAGAAGCTTTTTTTTTGCCTTTAACTGTAGTAGCCTATTCAACTTCTAGTTGGGCTTTGGCCCTTCTAATTTTCTCCCTACATGACCTCACAACATCCTCATAGTCCTCCCATGTTACCTGACCCTTCTTCCAGAGATGATAGATTCTCCTTTTTTTCCCTGAATTCCAGCCTAAGCTCTCTATTTAATGAGACTGGTCTTTTCCCCTGGTCTTTCTACACCTGGGGACAGTCTGCTCTTGAATATTTAACAATTCCTTTTTAAAAACACATCCAGCCTTCCTGGGCTCTGTTGTGTTTCATGACTGACTCCTGAACACTGCTGTTCATTGCTCTCAGTGTGCAAAAATACTGGTGATTTAAAATTCATGTGTAACTTTGAGGGCTTCCACTGTTGTAGCACAGGTCATAAATTCCTCCTTAAAAGACATTCCACTATTTGAAAAGGTTTTGGTTCATTGGAGCTTGAGTTTTTATGGTTATTATGCTAAAAGCTAATATGGAAGTTGTTTAATATATTACTTGTCAGAGTCCTATAGAACAGCAGTATGCCAGGGACTATGCAAAACCTCCACTGCTCAGGAGGATCCTGTATTTCACCTATGTCTTCATTCTCAATCATCACAGCATACCCAAATTCACTAGGAAAGAATGATTACTGACCAGCAAATTCCACCGTATGTTTGTTTTTTCTGTTGCTGGAAAGGCATGCTGTATTTAAAAAAAATGTGTTTAATCCTTTGTTGGGCTGAGGTTGACTGAGGTTAGAACTAAATAGGAGATTACCCCGTAACAAGTCTAGTCAGGTCGGATTTTTGAAAGCCCTGCTTGCTTTTCCATGCATAAATGCTCCCATGCTTTTTTTCTGTTTCCCACTGCAAGCTTTTCACATTCTTTCCAGTCTTTAGCTCATGGAAGTAGATGATCTTTGGTCCCCTTCAACCCTCCCCGTTCTGTGATTCTATGATACGAAGGTCTCTGAAGGCAGCGTTCCCAGGCTGCGGTAAAACAGCAGGGCTGGGATTTCCAGCGGCTGTGGCGTGCACCACGCTGAGCCCAGTGGTGTGGAAAGCAGGAGTTGCTCCATGGCAGAATGATGGTGGCCCAGGGCCCTTCCTCACCCTGACTCAGTCTCAAGCCTCCAGGGCTTGGGGCAAAGCTGCGTTCGTGTTTGCAGCCTTTCCAGGGCCCGCTGAAATCCGAGGGGGAGCGTCCAAACAGACACAGCATCCAACACTCGCTTCCTTCTGCGTCTCCTTAGTCTCTTCAAAGACCGATTACAGGAGGACGAGAAATGCCTTTGGGAGAAGGTGACAGAGGAGGCCTGTAAACCTGCCAGAAAGCAGCAGGCAGCTTTGGGAGTGGGGAAGGGCAGGAGCTGCTTGCGCTTCCCGTCTGCTGCCGC
Source organism: Tichodroma muraria (assembly GCA_013390105.1). Classification (NCBI taxonomy): domain Eukaryota; kingdom Metazoa; phylum Chordata; class Aves; order Passeriformes; family Sittidae; genus Tichodroma; species Tichodroma muraria. The sequence goes on along the minus strand of WAAG01086640.1, from coordinate 18,910 downwards.
CTCTCACAGGGCACTGACCTGGGAGGGAGCAGCTGAGGCCATGCCAGCTAAAATGACTAGATGCTGCTCATGGAAGGTTTCCCTTTTTCCATATAAAGTCATTTTGAAGGGAAAGTACTTTACCAGAAACTTAGGAGACTGGAGTGGGTTTATTTTCAGGCTTGCAATAGCTTGTGAGAGTGAACAATGTTCAGCTTTTGTTTGGGTTTGTCCTCTGGGGGGGTGTTCCCAGCCTGTGTGTGACCCGGGGCTGTGGCAGGGCAGGGCAGGGCGCAGGAAGGCTGGCAGGGAGCCAGGCTGACACCCACGTGAGCTTCAGCATGTCTTCGTGTGTTCATGGTCTGGGCTTCACTCCCAAGCACCAGGACATAGCCCACGGTGCTTAATGTCCAGCTGACTTTTGCCTTTAGTCACATACCTGTAGGCCCCTCGATTTTAGCAAAAAAGTTACTGCTCTGCTTGCTCTGTGATATTTGTTTGATTGTGTGTGTGAACACCAAAGGAAGATTGGTGAGGACCCGCTAACCCTCAGCTGTGAGTGACCATCCAGGTATCAGTGAGGGACAAGTGGGTGGGCTGGGAGATGCCAGGTCTCTCTCGAGCTGAGGCTGGGCGCAGAAGGGGTGCCTGGTGTAGGAGGGGTGTCAGGAACTGATGCCAAGTAATATCCTCATCGAGGACGTCAGAGGCTCTGCTGTGCACATTGCTGTGGCAGAAAAGCGACTACATATAACAATGGGAACTCCTTTCCAGCTGCTATTTTTGACATAACACAGGCTTGTCAGTTCCATGCAAGCTGCAAAAAAAGTGTTTTCAGGCTCTGTGCCAGGGTGAATGAGCTCTGGGGCTCTCTAAAAAGAGCCTTCCTGGGCCAGGGAGAGCTATTTGTTTTACAAACAATGGGCAGAGCACGGAGGAAATGCTTGAAGTGCCTGTGGAGAGCAGCTGATCTCCATCAACCGCCTGGGCTGTCATCTTAGTCGAGGAGCTCCTGTGCAGTCGGGGAGCATCTGTACATCCACAGTCTCCCTGGTGCAGGCCCTGCAGGAACACGGGGACCACTCAGCCACCTTGATGGTGGTGACCATTTTTATGGGCAGGTGCAGCCCTCAGGTCTTCAGCTTGAAGGGGGCAGAGGGAGAAGCCATCCCCTCAGTGGGCCGTCCTGCCAGTAGAGCAGCAATGTCTCCGAGGTGCAGGCTGATGCCGGGGGGGCTCCTTGCTGGCAAGAATCAAGGCATCTGCTCTGTACGAGGTGGGCTTGTTTCCAGTCCCGGCTGTGCTCCCTTCACATGAACTCCTGAAGTGAGAGGGGCACTTGGAGGAGGGAATGTCCTCACATCTTCTGGAGTGCATGCAAGGCTCCACCATTCCCTGCTTCTCCTGTTGTGTCAAGTTGCCGTATCATCTGTCCATCTCTGTCCACTTTGGGGGACTCTGGGAGGGAGCATGGGTGGGACCAGCTCAGGCAGTAAACAGGGTCACTGTCCTGCACCTGGGTGTCAGCTCAGTGTGGTGAGAGTTTAGCTGCTGCTGTGGCTGGTTGAGATATGACTTTAAATCTGATGACTTCTTGGCCTTTCTCATTTATTTTTAGCGGCGGAAGAAGCCCAGCTCTAGAGTTTAGGCTGTATGGATTTAAGTCGAATGTCCAGAGAGAGCACAGTGACTTTTCCCATGACACTTGCTGCATCTCTCAGGATGTGTATTCCCTCCTGGCCTCAGAGCTGTGTCAGATACAGGCAGAGAGGCCTGTGGATGCTTCCAGCTCATTCTGCAGCCAAATGTAGAACGTCATGTTCTGCCTGGTTGGATCAGGATGTACATCCTGAGCTCAGGACTATCTTGTAACAGCCAAGCTCTCACTGTGCTGTGACTGCTGTGCCAAGCCAGACAGGGCTTTGCTGTGAAGCTCTGCAGGCAATTCCCCTGTCCAAGAAGATAAACAGTTTCTCCTCACCCAGCAGATGGGTAGAAATTCCTTGTCTCTTTTCCCCTGACAGCAGTTGCTGCTGAAAAATTGTGGTGTGACCTGTTCATCCTGGCGGGGTGAATAAACACCTCTGGGCAAGCGGGTGTCTGAACCCTTGGCACAGGGGGAAACTTGGCAGTAACCAAAACTGAGACACTTCAGGCAGTTGATTTAGTGGTGTGCTGAATGCTGCCAGTTCCCAACCAGAGGAGAATTGTTCTGGATCCTGGAAGAGCATAACTATGCCTTAAAATCCACCTGGCTTTTAATGTAAGAGTCAGGTTCTCTCCTTTTCTGTGGTGAGAGATGATGATCATTCGGGGACACTTGTATTTTTCCTGCCTCATGGAAGAACCCCAGTGATAGGATGGTGTCATACAGGGGCAGACATAGTCCTGCCAGCTGGGGACAAGTCCCAAGCTCTGCTTTAGGAAAGTCAATTTGCATGTGGAGGGCTGGACAACAGAATAATGGCAGCAGCAGCAGCAGGCTTTGCTGGGTGCGTATCAGCTGGAGGTCCCACAGAGAGCGTGGGTCCAGCTGAGCTGCCTGGGGACATTGTGTCCCATCAGAGCTTCCAAGCACCTTATTATCCCTATTGTTTAAGGGATGCCAGAAAAAGAACTGCTGGGCTGTGCAGGAAATGCTGCGCTGGGTAAGGGGAGCAGAGTGTGTGACCTGAGGTGGCCCCATCCTGGGGATGGCAATGTTCTGGGCTGACTGCTGTGGGGTACTCAGGGGGAAAACCTTCAAGCAGGGTGTTGAAATGCTTCTTAAATCCTCTTCTCAGCTGAGAGACTCATCTCTGTGCAGATGAGGAGCACCTGGGTTGTAGTGTCTGCCAGGACACCAGGCCGTCGTGACTATTAGGTGTGGTTTCAACCATCGCCTAGGGCTACACATAAAGCTTTTCTGCTTCTCCACAGCTGCCTCTTGTTAAAAATCAGAACTGGGATACTTCTGTAACAGAGGCTGTTGAGTGCAGCCAACCCTGGTCTCTTAGCAGCTCCCCACCAGCAGGCTGTGTACAGTCATTCCTGGAGAGAGAAGTCTCGAAAGAGAAGAGCAAACACTTCTCTGGGTTTGCACTAGCTGCTCAGGAGCAGGGAACCCCCTCAGCATCTCCTGGGCTAAAATAGAAGCATGGCTGATACCCTTCGGCTGGTGATACCAGTGTGGATCTGCCCCCAGATCATGAGGAGGAAGAAGACACCATCTTTCTGCTGGAAAACGTTGGTGCAGTGGGATGCACTTGAAACCTGCACCCCACTGCCTGCAACAGGGCTGCAGGTTAGATTGTGCATGCAGGGCTGAAATCAGCACAGATTCAGGACTCCATAAGAAGCATCAGGACCCACATCTGCCCCTCTGTTATGGGGCTGGGAATGAGCTGTATGTGGTCTATGAGCCAGTATACCCAGGAGATTCTGTCAGGCTGGCTCTGGAGTACCTGTCTGCATAGGAGATGCCTTCTGATGGAGTGTAATGGGAGCTTTAGTTTCCTGTTACTGCCTGCATCTTCAGAACAGAAGGGGGAAAGCTGTTTGTAGTGTTCTTAAAGCTGTCAATAACTGGAAATAAACACTCTGTTCTCCTTTGGTCTGCACTTCCTATTGTGGGGAATTAATAGCTGCGTTTTGCAAAACAGCCTCGCTAAAGAGGGATTGAACAGAAAAGGCCTTTCTTCCCTTTCTGGGTTATGGGTTATGTCTCCGGCATTTCCCAGCCTGAGGGATAAACATCTCCAGCCAGATCTGCCAAACAACCCCACTCATCTGCTTTAGAAGCAACCCTCTATTTAACCAGAAACTGGAGCTCTCTGGAGAGCAACGGAGCTCTGCATTCACCTGCTCCCTTCCCAGATTTCACCCATGGAGAGCTCTGCCACCAGCCAGCCAGCGTTCTTTGGCTGAGCATTGCACACAGGTAAAACAGGAACAGCATAACATTGAATTTTGGTAGCCCACAGCCATGGGATTGAAATCATGCTGGGAGAAATGATGCTGCAAATTTGGGCAAGCTCTTCGTGGCACGATAGAGTGAGTGGGATGCACCCTGTCTCCTGGGGGTCTTTTCCTGCATGCCAGCTGACTTGGTGACTGCATGGTAAGCATAGCCAGCAGTTGGTACAGTTCTGCTCAGCCCCTGAGATAAGAGAATACAAACAGTGTTTTACTTCTAACCTCAGCCTTGCGAGGAGGAGGACTCATCACCTGAACTGCTCAGCACCTGAGTTTTCACCTGGGGCAATCCATCAATTTGGGTAGCTCAAGGCTGGGGGTGTGTGTCACTTTGGAGAGGGAAGTGTAGTAATATGGGATCAGTCCTGTGAACTTTGCTCCTAGCAAGGATCACCTTCACCTCATCCTCAAAACCATGACTGGCTCCCACTTAAAAGGCTTAGCATGGAGACAGGCTTGCAGTCACCTGGGACTTAAAAGCTTTTCTCCTGTTTTGTAGGACCCTCCATTGTGACTCCTCCTAAGGACATCTGGAATGTGACAGGAGCACAAATCTACCTGAGCTGTGAAGTCATTGGCATCCCAACCCCTGTCCTCATCTGGAACAAGGTAGGGGCCCTGCTGGAGCTCTTACAGCACAGCAAACCTGAGGTGTCTGAAAAGTGCCTGCTAAGCACAAAGGCCATAGCAGACCCCTCTGTAGAAACACACTTCTTTGATCAATTCTCTCATCTCTGCAGTTCTGTCCACCCCCAAACATCTGGTTTTGCTTAGTTTTTAGACATTATTTAGAAAATAAACTCTTGTTGATCCCGAGCCAGGACAGGACTCATGTTTCTCTTGGTAGCGCCTGGTATTCGGAGCATGTAGGGAATGTCCCTTGACCTGCCTTCACCTTCGCCCTGCTGGCAGCAGTGACTCTGAGGTGGCTAGACATCGCCCACGTTGGGAACAGGAATCACATGGGGCAGTCATTTAGCTCCAGTAGCCAGCAGCATGTTGATTTTGGCAGCACTGGTAACATCTGGCTTAGGACGGGGGCCAGTGTTGAATGGAGAGGATCCTGGCCTTAGGGCTGGGAGCCACTGCATGGCTCCTACAGCCTCCTCAGGTGCCACAGGTTTGTGCACACTTGTGAAGGGTCTTAAAATTAAGCTGAAACATTACTATTTAAGGATACTATGGAGAGAAAAACGAGATTGGCCCGAAATTTGTTGTAAGACAGCAGGCTTTATTCTTAGGGGTTCAAGAGCAGACTGTCAGGTGAGCATACAATGTGGGCTTGTTGACTCAGGCAGCGTGTTCTGCTTGTTTATGAACAGATAAACTCAATGCTGTTCTGCTATTCATGCCTCTTCCTCATGGCTGAGAGACTGCTTGACCTGGTGGTAACAAGGGCTGAGCACCACTTATCCCGTGCTGTGCTCTGGGCTCAGATACCGGGAAGGACTGCAGCGCTGCTTTCCCATTGATGCTGTGCCTACCAGGAGGGAATGCCTGCTTCGCTGCAGCACAAACAGGCAGGGCTGAACACACCCCTGGGAACACACACACACGTTCTGTGAGGCCAGATCAGCACAGGGCATGTTGGCACACCCCACTGCCCAGCACCATCCATACCAGAAAACTGGGCCACGCTGTTGCTGCTGAGGTGAGGGGAACACAGGCTCTGGGGCGGTGTGGCTGCACTAGATGGAGGACAAGGTGAAACTCTGACACTAGAAATACACTGCTGCTGCACAAAACACATTTATGTATATCTAATGATGATCTGTGTGCAGGTACGGTTCAGCGTGCATTTCCAGCATAAATAAGCCCCAAAGTTCTTACCCATTTCTGCCCTTCTGTTTAGATAACTCGAGGACAGTATGGTGTCCAGAGGATGGAGCTTCTGCCTGGGGACCGGGAGAACTTGGCTATCCAGACCCGTGGGGGCCCCGAGAAACACGAAGTGACTGGCTGGGTGCTGGTAAGTACTCTGTGTATGCACAGAGCTGCACAGACAGCAGAGTGCAGTTTGCAAACTGCTCGTGAACAAAGAGCAGTACACGAGACAAATGGCGACAGACAGGGCACTTAGATGAAAATGTGTGAGTTAGAGGTGAAAGATAAGGGTCGCTGCTGGTCCCAGTCTTACCTGGTGCATGCACCCTTCCTCTGTCTAGCGTGCAGAAGTGTGCATTCCACTTGTAAAATCAAGAGGGGGAATAGAGGGGAGGACAGGGGTTTGACACAAAGTTCTGTAATGTACCTGAAAACAGAATCACCTCTACCAACGCACAAGATGCTCACTGGGTGAGTGGGGGGTGTTTCTTCCCTTAGATATCTCCTCTGAGCAAAGAGGATGCTGGGGAATATGAGTGCCATGCATCAAATGCCAAAGGAGAGGCAACAGCTTCTGCAAAAATCCACGTTGTGGAAACTCTGCATGAAATAGCCCTGACCAAAGGTTGGTAAGTGTGGCTGAACACTCAGCAGCTCTCTTCCTTAACAGTTTATTGTTATTTGATACAAAAGGACAACCTCTGTTTAATGCTCTCAAAAAAAAGAACAACCCAACAAACCCTCCCCCCCATTAGCAATACCAGTTTAACATGCAGTTTTTTGCATCTGACGAAACATTCCAGCAAATCTTAGCTGCTAGAGCTCTCAAGGGATTGTTAAATAACCCACCACGTGCTGTAAAGTACTGGAAATACCAAATTAAAATTAAGAAACACCTTCTGGGTTTTTTATAGAGCAACTTCCAGTGGGTTTCCAGCCCTACATTTGTATCATCCTTTCAGTGTTGTCTGGATGCTTTCAAACCTGCTCCTCTCTCCTGGGAGCAGTATTGGCACAGCAGACATTCCAGTTCCTGCCATGTTCTCTGCATGCTGGGATGTGAAACCTCAGAGATGTGCCACAGCACGTCCTCTTTGCTAGGCTGTGTGCAAAGCTGGCAAAGCAGCCACCCTCATCCCAGCTGCAGAGGATGGCTCAGCACCACAGCCACATAATATGCTTAGGAATAAATCTGGAGAGCCAGAACAGTAACTGTAACCCTGCTAGAGGAGAGGGACAGGGAATAAAGCACCTGTCTAGAGAATACTGTGCTGCCCAAATCCCCTATTGGACATAATTCTTAGTTTTAATCCCTGATAGCTCTATCCAAACTATACAGTCTTGATGTTTTGTGTCCTTATGTGAAGAGCTAAAATACTTCCCTTAGAAGAACATTAGCAGCACCTGGCACTGAAATGAGAGGTTACAGTGAATCCAAATATCACGCACAGGAACTTTGCTAATGGTTTTAAGGTAGTCTCTAATCCCTTTTCAAACATCTTATTTATGGATGTGAATGAAATTTAGTTTTACTGATTTGTGCCATGAACAGCACGCTTATACCTCAGAACAGAAAGAGTTCACTCCCTCTCTCACAGAAACTACTGCGAGGTTGCAGTACTGTGCATAGTGCCTCAGTTTGTTCCTTACACACACCCAGCACATGCTACAGCTGGTTCTTTTCAACTGTAGGAAAGCTCTAAGGCATCTGGAGCTAAGTGATAAGTAAATGTAGACTGCCACCTTAAAGGAAATTGATAAAGTTAATGGAACAAACTGTCAGGCATCACAGCTACATACACTGTGAGAGTCTGTGTGCCATGTCCAGGTGATCTCAGCACAGAAAAATGTGTCCATTATCACCCCCTGCAGCAGGGAGGGAAGGAAAGAAGGCAGGAAGGAAGGAGGGGTCAGGTCTCACCCTCAGCCAAGAGATCCCAAAGCTATTGCCAAAGTTGTGATATTCCCCCTTGGAACAGGACAGAGTGTAATATGTTTTTGTTTTTCCACAGATGATGGTGCAGAGCTGTGATGTGAGGACTTTCACTTATGCACAGTTTTAAATTAGTATTTTGGAAAGCTGCAAGCTCTGGCTTTTTCTAGCTGACTAATCAATCCCTCTTAACTCCCTTTTTCTTTGAGTCCCAATTTGCTTGTGCACTTCTTTCACAGATACACAAATAGATTCACAAGTTCAATTACAAATTTTAATTCTATTTACAGGAAATAAACATACTTTTGAACAGCACACAGCAGATGAGTAAAACTGTAATTTTAAATGCAGCTTATACAAAATGAAACAAAACCTGAGCACTTGAGTCTTATAATTAAAAAAAAAAAGCCCTTTTAAGGCTAAACACTCATCATACGAGGTGCAATACTCATAGACATCAGTTCCTGGAAGAGGAGTTTGCAGGCGTATGGCATTCGAACCAAAGATATCTGGAAAGAGATTTCAAAAGTCTTGTGATAAATACTCAAAAAGCATCAACTTCCACCATCCTCTACACAAATAACTTGTTGACTTTTTGGCTTAAAGGCAAATCTGGAGTTATGCATGAAAGCATTTAACAAGAATTGCTCAGACAATACCAAAGCAAGAAGGAAGCCGAGACTGTCTGTAGGGGCTACACAGCAGCTCTCCAGAACACATTTTTAATGTAAAAATGCAGCCAAGGGATCTGATCCTAAACAAGAGCCATTTTACACAGAACATGTGCAGATCAGTGTGCCTGAGGTGGATAAATGCAGGTAAGGTTTCCAGCACACATCACTCTGTAACCCCAGTACCATTGTTAAGAGTTGCAGCAGTCAGTCCCTAGCACAATAAAAAGCCTGTTCAATGCAACTATTTTTATCTCTGCCACCACTCTCCCTTGACATACTTCTGTAACCAAGCATGCACTGCAGAGCTTTTATTAAATAAGAAAAACCCACCAAAGTGCAACACAAAAGACCTCCCGTGGGGACTCAGCCCTACAAGCATAAATATCTTCATGGGACAGTCACAAGGGCGATGCCTCTAAATTGCTGTGATTCTGAGGTTTACTTCTAAAAATAAGCTCTTGAGCATTTAAAGTCTCTGAAAACTCTGCACTGTTTAACACTTGAACAGCATTTCCTGCCAACTGACGAGCCAACACTATAAAATTAATAAGGAAGCATCCAAATTGCCTACAACGCTATAAACACTTAAAACAGTTATGAAACTAAAATAGCAATTGTTCTGGTGCTTCTTTAAATATTTACTTCCCTATCCTCCTGCTTCACTCAAGTGGCATTTCCTCCTGCCCACAAGGAGGAACAATGGCTGATGAAAACCACACGTACCTGAGTTTTGTTACGGCATCCGCGGCATTCGTAGGTGTGAGTCCTCGTGTTTGCAATTGCCATGATTCCACAGAGGTTACACACATGGACCTGGTAAGGGTCTGAAGCTTCAAACAATCTTTCTCTCAAAAACTGGGCTGCTCCGTGAGCAATCTGGCAATCTCGTTCCATTTCTCCAAAGCGAAGGCCACCATCACTAAAAGGAAGAGAAAAACCCCTCAACTTTTGAGTTCACTGGCAAAATAATCAGTTCCTGTTGGTGGAACAAGTATCTGTATTGCAAGGCAGGAGGGAAGCTGTGCAATCATTTTCCTCTAACGCCTCAGAATAAAACTGTGAGAACAGTAATTAATAACTGCTGATGAGCATTTCTACAGCTGGTGTCTGACAGCCACAGCACAACCATACAGCAAAATGACGTGTACGATTAAATCTTCCTCTGCTTATCTGTGGTGGGTTTAACCTTGGCTGTCTGCCAGATGTCCACCAAACAGCTCTGTGGTCCCCACCATGTCAACAAGATACGGGCAGAAAGTAAGATGGAAAAGCTCATGAGTGGAGATATAACCAGGGAGAATGCTTATCAATTACTATCACAGATAAAACAGACTCATCACGGGGAAAATGAGTTTATCACCCATTAAAAATGGAGTAGGATGATGAGAAACAAAGACAAAACTAAAAAGTTCACCTCCCCAACCTTCTTCCCAGGCTTACTTCACTCCTTCATTCCCAACTCCCTTCTCCCCATCCTATCATGACTGGGAGAATGGGGATTGCAGTCAGTATATCCCAGCTCCTCTTGGCTGCTCCTTTCTCCTCAAAATTTTTTCCTGCTCCAACATGTGGCCCCTTCCATGGGATAGTCCTTCACAAACTATTTTCATGTTTACAGCATGGGCCCTTCCCACAGGGTACAATCCTTCAGGAACAGATTGTAGCAGCAGAGGTCCCCCACAGATCATACCTCCTACCAGGAGCCTGCTGCAGCATGGGTTTTCCACAAGCTGCAGGGCAGTTCCTGCTGCATTTCCTCACTCCTCTCTCACAGTTGCTGCACAGCATTTTTTACTCTTTCTTAAATATATTTATCACAGAGGTGCCACCAGCACCACTGCTGTGCTCAGCTCTGGCCAGCACTGGGGCTGCCAGAGCCAGCTCTAAGTGGCTGCATCCAGCACGGGGCAAGCCCTTGTCCTTTGTCCTGCTACTCAAACCTCAGCACCTGCACCCAAAAGAAGACCTTAAGCCAAACACATGAAGAAATGGGTGGCTATTTGGGGTGAGCTAATTATGCTGCAAAGCTGAAGCAACTACTTGTTCAGTGCTACAAACTGGACAGAAAACCAAAACACCATATAGAAATTAACAGACATCTGTTAGAAACTTACCGAGATCTGCCTTCCATGGGCTGTCTGTTAAGGATCTGGATTGGCCCTCGTGCACGAGAATGGATTTTGTCATCCACCATGTGCTTCAAGCGCTGGTAATAGGTAGGACCAATGAAGATCTGAGATGTGATTTTTCGACCAGTAAAGCCATTGTAGAGGACCTGAAGAAGTCAATGCAATCATAAGCCTTACCATCCATCAAATGCATATTAAAAAAATTACAGTGAATGGATACTTTGATTATACCTCATTTCCTCTTAGATGATAGCCATAATCTGATAAAAGGTTGGAAATCTTTTGCACGTTGACAGCATCATTAAAAGGTGTAGCATCACCAATTTCTCCCTTGTTTGCAGACACCTACAGAGAAGAGATTTGGAAAAATTTATCACGTTTCTGAAGGACTGGTTAGACCATATTTAGCCGTTTCAAACAGTTGTAACTCTTAATACTGGAATTTGAGATTCCATGCCAATAGTAGTACCCTATCTCAGTGTGTTTATCTGCCACATATTTTAAAAAATACACACTATAAACAATTCTGCTACTCCTTTTTCTAGGTCAGGGGAAAACGTCTGAAACAAAAGCAACAGATGAGAGAGCAAACTGTAGGTAGGGGCCTGACCTTCTGGATAAAATTTACAGGACTGTATATCTTCCCTAAGAAATTTCCTTTTGCTATCAAGTAACCGGAGAATAATTTTAAAGTGAATTAACACCTACTAGATTGTGTTTACCTTTACAAAAAAAAAGTATAAAAGCTGAAAGCAAACAACAATCCCCACCAAATTTTAATTCATATTGCTCCGACATGCAGTACAGAAGACTGTTCTTACCTTTCCCTGAAGACACTCGATCAAGTGACCAATGGTCATGCGGGAAGGGATGGCATGGGGGTTGATAATGATATCAGGTGTGATGCCTTCACACGTGAAGGGCATATCCTAGAGCAGGGAAACACACAGTCAATTCCTCCCAGAATACCATGTTTAGGAGAAGTATGTGCCTGGATCCAAATGAAGTCTTTTATAGAATTTAGAAGACACTGAAATATGTAAGAAGCAAATGTGTGCCCTTCTAAAAATATTTTAGCTTAATTTAAGTCAACATTGCACCTGAGTAGATATTCCACAGACAATTCACTTAAGGCAGTTCCAATGCTAAGATCATCACAAGTAAAATCTTCAGAAAAAAAACCCCAAAACAACAACAACAAAAAACTACCTCTTGCCTGTACTGGATACCACAGGTTCCTTTCTGACCGTGTCTGCTAGCGAATTTATCTCCAATTTGTGGAATTCTTACAGAACGTACCTGTAAGCCACAGGAAAACGTGCAATTGGTGACTTAAATACAGACCAAAGATTATTAAAGCAAAAGCACAACCGTCAGTGCTCACCCTAATCTTGCAGAACTTGTATCCTTCCTGGTTCAGCGTTACCATGACCTGATCTACGATCCCAGTCTCGCTGGTCCGCAGGAAGGTGCTGCAGTCTCTCTTGGTGAAGCGTCTGTTGGTGCTCTCCAGCTCATCTTCGTTTTCTGGCAGTGTGACTGTTTTGCCAATGATGACATCATCCCCAGACACACGTACCCCAGGGGCTATCAAACCATCATCATCGAGTTTGTCATAGATTGCGTGTCTCATACCTTGGGGGCAAAAAGGAACAAAAAAAGTAGACTCCCGAATTTTTCAGCATACTGACTCTCGATGTTCTGCAGTAATTCAACAAATCTGCTTGCAACTTCAGACAACTGCTAAAATATCTAATGCAAATATCTCAACTGATATGGTAATTTCTAAAAAATACAGAAATATTTGTATTAATATATCCAAAAATGAAGACTGAATCAGTTCAACATTAACCACCTTGCCCACAAAACCTTAATTTAGAAACTGAATCTTCATACACTCCTTTATCTCACCTTGACAAGTTTCACGTGTAGGCTTTTCAAAAACTTCCTCTTGGTCATAGCCTTTCTTAGACTCCTGCTCTTTGTATGAGCGATAGAACACAGATCTGAAACGAAGTTATAAAGTCTTCTCCAGTGAAACCAGCATCATTTTCCCCCATCTGTATATCTCATTTTCACATATTATGGCTCTTGTTACTAATGACAACCAAATTCAAATAATGAGCACATGCTGCACAACCTTTCCTCTGACTTCCTGATAATCTGACCTTCACTGAGGAGGGGAAAACGAAAACAAAAAAACAACCCACCAAACAAAAAAGTTTCAGAGGGCATTATGATGGTCACTTTGCAGATACTGCCAAAGTATCTAAGATAACATGCTGATTTTTGATGAGCTGCAAAGACTTTTATATCTGCTTGACACCTCAGAAGTTGTTATTATTCCTAATGATTACTCACATCTTCAGCATATCATTCTTGTATTACTTTCCTCCTTATGCATGCAATTTTGCAAACTTTTTTAGGCTTCTACTGCTACCTTGCAGTGCCACACTCCGTACAAATGAGCTGCAGTGAAAAACTTTCAGTTTATATATAAGGTTCTTTCTGGTGCTTTAAGGGTTTTTGTTTGCTGCCTCAGTTGCCAGCACACCAAAGTGCTTTCAGATACTATAATGCACAAAGTCACACCAGCCAGCAGCTGTGCCAACAGCAGTTCCTTCTAAGGAGAGGAACATTCCAATCCTAACGAGTAGCAACTGTCTCACTAATAAAGACAAGACTATGCTAAGGCACTGCAACATTGTTTTGGTAACTGGCAAGACTTGTATGAAAATACACCAGGGAAAAGTCCAAATATTTTTTCATTAAACTGTGATACAAAGGACCCTAAACAGAATAAAGATCAAAATGGAAGATCGAGAAGACAAAGTGGGCAGTCAGGTTTCATGGTGTTTTGCTAAGATACACATTCACTATTTTCATTGTGTTGCTCCCTCCATCTCCATTAAAAAAAATAAACTAGAAGCTTCTCAAGTTGGAAAGATTTGGAGAACGGCATCCTCTAGCATAAAATAAACTTCTCTTGAGCCTCCGGACAATTCAGTATAGCTTTTTTTTTTTTTTAATTCCAAGCAGTTAAAAAATTTATAAAATCTTACCTGAAAAAGCCTCTGTCGACAGCAGAACGGTTCATAATGAAAAAGT
>WAAG01086639.1:0-32334 GCA_013390105.1 Tichodroma muraria | reverse complement strand
ACAAAGTCATTTACTGTAGATAAGAAAAAATATCAAACCAACTTTCTTGAATTGACCCTGCTTTGAGCAAATGGTTTGGGCTGGAGTGACTTATTTTTTGCTGGAAAATGCAGTTTTAAAGAATCCCCAAAAAACAAATGGTCCTTAATTCTGATTCCTTATAAGCTATGAGCATGTTCACATGAGTGTTTTCTTCAACTATGCTGAATTCTGTCTTATCTTCAGTCTGACCTAAGGCAGTAGAGGACAAGGTCCTGAATGTTTCAAAGTAAGGTCATTTCATGTTGTTTATGATGGCTGTAAAACTGTCAAATACAACAAAATAACTGGATTGTTTCCACAGGGACTAGTGCCTCTAGGCACAGAGGATGCCACAGAGGATGTGAGTTCAAAATTTTGCTTCTGTGATATGGGTTCTGGGGTGACATGGGTGAGCTCAAAATCAGATCAGTAAATTATAAATCAACTGCATTGTCTATCTTCATGAAAAATTACTAGGTGAATTGCACTGTTTATGCTATTCTCTCATACAGTTTTCAAGAGGCCTGTGTGTGCACAGGCTCTAAAGGAAACTCTAAAGGAAAACGATTCCCGGTTCAGACAAAGCATTGACAGCACTGTCCACAGACACTTGTTCCTTCCTTCACTCCTGGAACTCATCACTTGTTCAAGACTAAGTAGAGATGGGCAACATATTTCTATTCCAATAGTATCTTGTACCAAAAGTATCAGCAGTATATTGACCCCAACACAGCATTACCAACTATTGATAACAACAATAGCCAACAACATTACCAACTGTGATCTAGTCTTTGCTGCTTTCTTGGCCCTGTCCCAGCAGTGCAGACTCAGAAAGGCTGGAAATGGACCACATACCCTTCCCTCTCCACTGTAGCCAGTGGTAATTCTTCTTGCTCTCCTCTGAAGTGCTGCAGCAGGGCACAGCTGCTCAAAATGTGGGGATAAACAAGGGGGAGGGGTGAAAGGAGAAACTGAGACCCTAATAGGAAGTCTTCAAGAAATTCTCTAACCCTGTACAGCTGGATTGATTCCTCAGCTGACCAGTGACAAGCTGTGCTCTTCACAACACTGTGGAAAGTTCTGTAACACCACACATCACGGACAGGCAGGCTGCTCTTGGAAAGGGATAGATAAGAAAACATCAGGGTTATTGTCAGAATTCATTGAATGATGTCCAGCCCTTTCCAGATGACAGGCACCAATGCTTCACTTAATAAGATTTGCAGTGAATGAAGATTTCTGAGTCAGAAGCTCTGAAGGTACTCCTTGGAGCAGCCCTACAGGAAAAAAATGCACCTTCCACCTCCTCCCTGACCACACAGCAAGTAACCTGCACACAGCTCCTGACCACACGACAAGTAACAAGCAGCTGGTTTCATTGATTAAATATTTTCTGTTTATCTCAACTCCTCTGGTGTTTGTTATTATTAAAAGGAGTCTCTGCACCCTCATGAGCAATTGGTCTGTAAATCCCAAAGATGAAGATCAAGGCTCACAGGCTACAGCTCTGCCTCCTGTAGCAATGCCCTCCATCCAAAGATGTTGCCAGGACTGGGAAGAGGACTGACTGAGACCTGTGTCTCAAATGCCATGCAAGGTTTCTTACAAACTCTGGCTTTACAACACATTATTTAATTTTGGCTTTTAGGAAATGCAGAGCTCCAGCTACCTTTTCCCAGGGTAGTTTGGATGGCTGATTGATGCAAGAATTGTCTTTTTTCCACATTCCTAGAGATGAGGTTTGCTACTGACAAAACAACCCTGTTTACCCAACAATTTGCATGAAGGCAATGCAAACAGATTGTTAGTTTTGTTCTCCAAGATCTGGTTAGGATCATTGTAAATGCAATTATTACAATCTATTAGTTCTACAGCAGTCAGACATAATTAGAAGACCTTGAGGTCAAAAGGCGAACATTAGGCATGATAATATATCTGGGATTATTTTAGCAGAGGAAAGAAGTACTGGGTGTTCACTGCACGATGAAAACACATCTTTGGCAACCTGGGGAACATCTGAAGATGGTATTTGGCTCCCCTGTGCTCGCCATGATGCCGATCTCCCGAGGCAAGTCTCCACTGGGAGTGTCTGTAGCTCCACTGTGTCCCACAAAACACAGACCCATGATAATAGACAGACTGTTTAATACCCAGCAAAGGTGAGATTCATGTCCTGGTGACCCAGCAGAGGCTCAGACAGTTCTTAGCATGTGGACTTAGCAAAAGAGTAACAGGCAAGAAAAAAGCACAGGGTGCAGTTGAGGCTGCAGTGACAATCCCTGCGCTGCTGTGCTGCTCCCTATCCTCAAGTCAGCCCTCAGGGAGCCCCTTGACCAGGTTTTGTGGGACATTCCAGGATTCCTGCTTCTCCCCAGACAGTGTCTGCATTTCTGTGAGGTCCTATGACAATTCTGACCTTAATCTGGTTCTCCTGATTTTTACATCCTCTGAATACAGCCTTCTGCTTTACAGCTGTCTTAAAAAATAGCTATTGTATTTTGGTTTCTGATGACTTTGTCATCAGGGACCTGATGAATATTTATACATCTTAGGAAGTCCAAACCTTTTCATAATATTACCTGCTGTGAGAAGTATTTGGTGCACCTGCATTTTACTAGGCAGCTCCATTGGTAATTTTTAACACACAGTGAGACCACACAGGTGGCTTGAAGGCTTTCTGAAAGTGGTCAGACATGCCCACGTCTGCAGGTAGATTGCCTTCCCTTGACCTTCTTTTGTCCTATTTGAGGAAGTCCAGTCTCTGGCAAACACTGGGAGGAGCTGGGCTTCAAGGAAGGAGCCTAAAATTCACTGGAAGCTAAATTTCACTGTGCAGCTGCAAGCAGAAGAAATCTGCTGCTGGTTTAGCCAGGCTGTGCACTTCCCAGGTGATGCACAATAGTGGCTATAACACACTCCTCTTCCAAGACATGAACCCATGACTAAACACACGTATAGAATGGCACTGTCTAGAGGAACAAGACTTTAAAAACACTGTTCATTTATAGAAGCAGCTGAAGGCAACCCATGAGAAAACTCTGAGAAAAATGTGATTATGTTTTACCCCATGTATTATAGTATACTTCAAAATTTTAAAACAAAAAAGACCAGCTGTTGAAAGCTGCAAACATTGTCCAGACACTAAAAATTTGGAAAACAGTTGGTTTTAGACTATCTGGTTTTACACACAGCTCATGATGGAGCTGCTTTGATGCAAATTTCTGTTATCTTTGTCAACACAACATGTTTAAAATCTGGACACATTTACCAAACATTTGATTTAGCTGTAAAAAGTGAATTTCTGGAAGCACAGTCACATGTCAAGTGGGTGCAACATCAGTGACTTCAAAGAAAGTGTGTCTTCTTGTAATAGAGTATTATTAGGTAGGTCACATTCTCTTCTATATGAAACGTTTTAATCCCTCTTCTGCAATATATAGCAGCTTTAAGTAGAAATTAATTGCTTTTTCCTCCATTTTGAGGCCCATTCACACTTTTGTTGAACAAAACAGAAAAAACCCAGATATTCTGCAAACAACATCTAATGCACCTTATAATCTCTATCTATAACTTTAGCTGAAGCCATTTCTGTTGGTTAACTTATCATACAATCACAGAATCGAATCATAGAATAACTTTGGTTGGAAAAGTCATTAAAGCTCACTTAGTTCCAGCCCCCAGCCATGGGCAGGGACACCTTCCAATAGACTGGGTTGCTCAAAGCCCCATCCAGCCTGACCTTGAACACTCCCAGAGCTGGGGCACCCATAATTTCTCTGGGCAACCTGTTCTGGTGCCTCATCACCCTCATGGAAAAGAGGTACTCCCTAGTATCTAATCTAAACCTACTCTCATTTTAAGGCTTTTTACCCTTGTCCTGTCATTGCAAGCTCTTGCAAAAAGTCTCTCTTCCTCTTTCTTGTGGGCTCCCTTCAGGTACTGAAAGGCCTCAGTTATGTCAACCCAAAGCCTTCTCTGCTTCAGGCTGAACAATCCTTTCCTCATGGGGGAGGTCCTCCATCCCTCTCATCAGCTTGGTGTCCCTCCTCTGGACTCGCTCCAGCAGGTCAATGTCTTTCCCATGTTGAGGACCCCAGAGCTGATGCAGCACTGCAGGTGGGTCTCACCAGAGCAGAGCAGAGCAGAGCAGAGCAGAGCAGAGCAGAGGGGCAGGATCCCCTCCCTCACCCTGCCGCCCACGCTGCTTTGGATGCAGCCAGGACACATTTGGGCTTTCTGGGCTGTGAGTGGTCATTACTGGGTCATGTCCAGTCTCTCATCCACCAACATTCCCAAGTCCTTTCCACGATCCTTCTTATTCCTGAGGGGCTGTAGTTGTGGGAAGTGGGCAGAAAGAAGATATTTTGGTTTTGATAATCCTTACCAGAGCTGATGACACTTCAGTGTTAGGGCTCAGTGACCCAGGTTCTGACTTCTGCAGACCAGCGTGTCCCAAAATTTCATCAGAAATTGCAAATTAAATGCAAATGGGAACACATGGGAACACAGCAAATGGATTTTGGTTTGCAGTTGGAAGTAAAAAGGTCAGATATGTCATTCATTCCAGACAAACAGACGTAGGATGAGCCATACAAAAGCAAAGCCCCTCACAAAATGATACCAAATTAGACCTTATATCTTAATGTATCAATTTTATTTAAAACAATTTTATTTTTCAGTAGCAAGACTGTTTCCCAAAGGCAGACAATTTTTAAGACTGTGCTCGCACAGACAATTTTCTATCAGGAAAGTGACAGTATTTCAAAGAATTTCAGAAACTTGAATCTATTCCAAATATTTCCAAAAACTGGAAGCTGCAACAGTGGCCGGGCCAGGGAAAAGCCCAGTGTTCTTCTGAGTGCTGAAGGGAGGATTCATTTCTGTTTGCTGAAAGCAACTGGGTAACAAGAATCTGTACCACTCCCAGGATCACTGTTCCACAGGGAAAATCAAGTTCTCCAGAAGTCTCTGCTGGAACAAAATTATTTATTTACTTAGTTAATAAATTTTTCACTGAATCTTTTTTCCTGAGCCATTTGATGTACCATGAGTGAGGGGCACTTTAGAACACAAAAATGACTGTAATATATTATATTTGTTGTCTGGTTAACATATTTTTCAATCTAAATTAAAAAAATAAAATAAAATAAAATCCCTGGGCTTGATTGTCAACCCTAGAGTGTCATCTAAGGTGACTTTGTCCTTGTTCTTACACCGGAGACTCCCTAATTTATGAATTTGGGGTTCTGGTTTTATTGTTGTTATTTCTGTGTAGAATAGCTCCCAAAAACCTTGCAGCACAGTATCAAAACCTGGAAGGGGGCCAATCAGGTCCTTTCAATCAAGCCCATTCCTGTACAGGATCCATAGGACTTTTCACCACTCCCAGACTGGAAATTCCCATCAGTATTCCAGGCCTTGATTATGTGATATCCTAACTCCAAAAAGATTTTTAAGAATCCTCCTCTGCCTTTCCACCTCCCACTTTGGACTTCAGTGTAATGAGAAGGTACCAGATCTGTGGCAGCTCCAGCTACCTACAGCAGAGATGAGGGAGAAGTTGGCTTCCCTTATGTTGGAACTCACTACTGGCTCCTCTTTTGCCCCATAGGGACAGCCTGCTCCTGCACCTTCAAGACTTCTTTCTTTAAGTGTGTCCATCCTTCCTGCACCCTTTTGTTTAAAGGTATTCTCTGAATCAGCATCCTGGGTAATAATTAGAAGGTTGAATTAGTTCAGGGAGTGTCCTGGTAATGTCTCATACCTGGGCCCCAGGGAGGCAGCAGATTTCCCTCTGGGAAGGGTCCAGTTGACACACAGGGTCCTCAGTTCCCCTCAGAAGGGAGTCACCTACTACAATTGTCCTTCTTTTCTTCTTAATACCCGAGGCTGTGACCCATCTGACAGAGTAAGTGCAGCTGGGAGACCCTCCTGACAGATTTTTTTCTCTGGTGTCATCAGCCAACCCTCTGGACCCAGGGCTTGTACCTATTCTGTAAGGGCACCTGGGAAGGTGATGAGTGTTGGGAGGGGATTATTTTACCTCCCCTAGTAGGAACCCATTTACCTTCCCCCCTTTCTAGTAGGTCTCCTCTTTCTGCTACGTGGCAAGAGGAGTGGGGCTCCTTTGACTCCTGCTGAGATTCTCTCAGGGTTGGAAGGGAGTAACTCCACTCACCCATTTCTCTTTCTCTCCTAAGACTCCTCTCCACTTCTTCCTTAAGCTTTGCCACTAGACTCACCATAATGAGAAGTACATCTCTGCAGCAGTTTTGTTCTGAGAAGTCAAGTTTCCCCATAGCCCCTCAGTTTAAATCCTATTACACCAAATTTGTGTCTGTGATGCTACGCAGCATTTTCTATCATGTTACAGAGCTCTCATCAGCCCACAGTGACAAACCGAGATGACTCCAGCATTATCAGTTTGGGTTAAGGAAGGGATTAATTCCACAGGGTTTTAGGTTACCTCGTTTTTCTGCTCCTACATATTGCCTCCTACATATAAGTTGGGGGTTTTGGCAAATGTGAATGCTACTTAAAAGAGTAGAGCAGGAACACAGTGTAAAAAGCATCAGAAATGTCACTTTTTTTAAAGAAAATCATCTTTCTCTCTAGTTCCAATGTCACTTGCCATTTTTACCTTGCTGCCAGGAAGAGGCTTCTTCTTACTTTTCAGAAGCTGGGTGTGGCACTTGACCACAGTGTGAGCATTACTCTTGTACCAGGAGAGCATAGCAAGGGAGGGAGGTCATGGAGGTGTTACAGCAGAATGTTGTCAACTTCAGAAACAGCAGTCTCTGATTCTTCCATCAGCCTTATTAAAGTTTTTTATTTATATTATATCTGAGGATGAGGGAACAGCTTCTGATAAAATAAGTAATAATTCATCGTGTGATGTCTCAAGATCACAGATAACAGTATATTTCCTCTGCATGTCGCAGTCATCCAGATATTGTTTGAGAATATCTGCCTTGTCCTGAGTATGCAGGCTAGAAAATTATATTGAATAACTGCCTAAATCTAACCATGATTGTCATCAAAACTCTTATTGTAGCTTATAAAATTTTTATTCATAGGCAAAAGAACTACAGGCATGTATCAATTTTTATTAAAGAAAAAGACAGTAATTTCCTTGTAAAAGTAACAAACAAGCTGGCATTTTAGTCTCTGACATGTTTGATTTTTTTAGATTAGAGTGTTGAAACTTTCACCACAGAGAAGGCATTTTTGCTATTGTAACAGTTAAGGAACCACCTCATATGTACCCTTATTCTGGAAATAAAAGATATCATTGATTTAGTAATCAGTAATCAGTATTTTTCTCGGTCTCCCCTGCTGAAGTAAAAAAACCAGACTGGGGAATTTGAATACAGCTAGAGTGCTGTGCCAGGTATTACAGCTGTTTCCCTAAGAACAGGACAAAGGGTTCTCAAAGACTCCAAGGCACACAAAGCCTTCTCCAGCAGGGCAGCCTGCGCATGTTCCTATGTACATGTCGAGGTTTGTTTCCATCTTTGCAATGAAGATCAAAAGAACTGACCAAATGTATACTTTGGAGTTCTCTAAAATAAATAGACCTTGTAAGAAAGAAGTACTTAGATGTTTTGCTCAGTTCAGGTTAGAGCTGAACAATTCTAGAGAAAGCAGAAGACTGGATTTTATTACAATCACTTGAATGCAAGCTAAATCACGTGTGTGTTTTTAATCAGTGAGTATATATGAAATTTTAGAAAAAAAAATTGATTCATGACATAAACAAGGCAACACTAATAGAAGCATCACCTATGACCTCCTTTTTTATTGTTGCAGAAGTTGAGCGAGAACCTTTCTATATAAAACTATCTTTCTTTTTTACGGTCTAGTGGCACAGCAACAAAAAGGTTACAAAGAGAGCAGTTCAAGATTTAGAAGCAGAAAAATATAACTGTATTGCAGCCTACCCTAACAATAGCTTTCTTTTAATTAAGGTAGCTTTTGGACACCGTCAAATATTTTTATATTTTGTTTTAAGAATTTGGACCAATATGATTTACAATAGTAAATTATGAAAAATATCTTTTTACTCCCTGTCCTTATACATCATTCAAGTTTCCAGCATCTCTGTCAGAGTATTTTAATGGTCTGTTAGCACTGGGCTTCCATTTTCAGAGCCAATGAGAGAAAAAATAGATAATAATCTTAATATAAATAAAGGCTAAATTAAGGTTACCCAAGTCTTAAAAGGTGATGCAGTATGTTAAATTCTAAATATTTCTCTCAAATCCACAGTGCAATTTAATGCTACTTGCTTTTTACTGTATTAAATTCTTTGTTGTAAGAAAGCCTGGCCAGTGTTTTGTATTCTTCAGTTAAGTGTGATGGAATACAAGGAAGAATGTTTTCCCGAATGATAAAAATGAGAATAATTTAGGATTCTGGACTATATAGTTTTCTAACAAAATGTGCAAATATCACATTTTTTTAATTTTTCTGGATTTATTACCTTGGTTATGTGGAAGATGGCGAGCATGGAGGAAATCACTTGGCTCAGCCATTGAGTCAACTATAAAAATTTTGATTTAGCAGAGTCCGAATTCTTTTAAGGGATTCCAGTCTTAAATGGCATCAGATTGTAAATGTGGGAAGACTTCACAACATTTACTTTCTAGACATGAGAAACTGAAAATCTGTTACTGATTGAAGGAAGCGAGATGAGGGAATGGTGAACAGCATTTCAAGGCAATTTTTCTAATATTGGTACAGGACCTATAAAATTTTGGAGTTGTGCAATCCAGCGGGAGACTTCAAAACCACACATGTTCAGTATAAGTACAACAGATCCTGTCTGTGTTCCAGCAAATGAATTGTTAGCAACATGATTAGGCTTTTAATTACACAAATAACATGTGCACACAAACAAAAACTTAGTTTTGAAATACTCTTTGTTCCCTAAAATATCTCCAGCTGACAACAAATATATCAGTTTCTACCCAATGGGAATATCCAGTTAATTTGCCTAATTTTTATCTATATTCCTTCAAAGAAATAGTAATCTAGATTTTGAATCAACTGCATTTTGCATGTAATCCTGGAAAGGGGAAGTACATGATTTTACAACTTCAGTAAAAATTGGGCCAAGAAATGTATCTTTTGATTCATAAATTCATAGTGAAGTTCACAGCTTTTCACTTAGTCTGCAGAAACCCTATGCTGGTTTTCATCTCTTTCCTTTCCAGGACAAGTATAACATGCTCTACCCACCAACTCTCCTTCTTTGCTCATTTGCACATGGAAGAAGAAACAGGAGCCCTTTGGATCTATATAACTGAAGTCCAACAATTCACATTTCCTCATCAACTGGAAATTCAGATGTTTTCCTTTTCATGACCACGAGGAGATCGTCCACCCACAGCACTCTACAGAGCTGTCGGCACCACCAGCACAACAGCCTCTGCCCCGGAGAAGGAAACCACTGAAAGTTCCCTCAGGGAATGCCATAGCTTCAGCATAAGTCTGCTCACTGTGAGATGTTTTCATGCTGAATTATTGTCTGATGAATGAATAAGCTTTCTCCAAAGAGTCAGTGGAAAAACAACTTTAAGTGGCATGCCCAGAACATTGTACTATGAACAATCCCACAATTAACACCAGAAGGTTAAGGTGTTTTAAATTTTCCTCCCTGACTTTTGAAGCAAGATCTGAATTTTTTTCTCTTGTGCTATCCCTACAGGGCAGAAGTTATGTAATGATGCATTTCCACCCTTATAAAGGTTTTCATGCAGACAAAGACATTCACTCTGACCTATGGAAAGGTACCATATCTCTCAACTGCACTTCAATTTTTGAGCTGTTTAGGAATTTATTTCTCTTTCTATTAATTTTTTGTAATAATAGTACAATTATTAAGAAATCTAAGGACATGTTATTTTTACTTTAGTTTTGAACTGCTCTAATCATAATCACTTAGGAGTTGCTAAATATAACAAGAGCAGTCTAGCAAGTAATACCAGGGTTCATTAAGCAGCTGGGCGATGTGTTACTTTTATCTTTTGCAATAAGGCCATTACTTTTTGGTTATCTTCCTGTTATACACTTATTATTGCCCATAGATATTTTTGTTTAAACATCTATGTAAATTATACCTGCACTAGTGGAAAATTAATATTTTAACTAAGGGGAATAGTCACTTTTGCTGCTGTTTCCAAAGCAACTACAAAAGTTCACACCCCTTGAGGTCATGACCTGTCTGTCTTGTGCAGAGGTGCTGGATGGCAGTAATGACCATCATACAGAATCACAGATGCATTTAGGTTGGAAAAGGCTTCTAATATCAGTTGTACTGAGTACAGCTATTAACCTAACACTGCCAAGTCCACCATTAAACCATGTCCCTAAGCGCCACATCTATGCATATTTTAAACAGCTCCAGAGATGGAGACTCAACCACTTCCCTGGGCATCTTATTACAATGCTCAACAACCCTGTCAGTGGAAGAATTTTTCCTAATATCCAATCTAAACCTCCCCTGGTGCAACTTGAGGCCATTTCTTTCTGCTAGCCACAGAATCACAGAATCAATTAGGTTGGAAAAGACCTCTGAGATCATGGAGCCCACACTATTGCAGATACAGGACAGGATGCCGTTGGCCTTCTTGGCCACTTGGGTGCAACTGGTTATGTTCAGTTGCTGTCAACGAGCACTCCCAGATCCTTTTCCACTAGGAAGCTTCCCAGACACTTTTCCCAAGGCTGTAGCATGGCATTATTGTGGTTCCACACTTTCGGGTCCAAATCCTGGCTAGCTCTAGACCCCGGTGCATTACCCCGATAACAGACTGAAGGTAAAAGACAGAGGCTCTTCTCTTCCTCGGACNGAAGGTAAAAGACAGAGGCTCTTCTCTTCCTCGGACAACAGTCCCACTGCTTTATTGTAGAACCCAAATCCCAGGAGGGAAAAAAGATCAAATGCCAGGGGCACGGGGATTTTATTCCAGGGGAAAAAGGGGTGGGGAGGGAGAGGGACTACAACCAATGGGAAAGGACACACGGAGGAGGGGTCGTGGTGAGGGACAGACCAGAGGATACCAACCAGAACCAAGTGCCAGACGTACCATATGCAAAATATCATAAAACTATTTTTGTGTGCAAATATGACAAACCACCCAGTGCAATATAATAAAAAAACAAACTATTTGGTGCAATACAACACAGCATGGAGTTACTGTAAACCTCGTGCAGAACCCAGCACTTAGTCTTTTTGAACCTCATACCATTGTCCTCAGCCCAGCAATCCAGCCTGTCCAGAGCCTTCTGCAGAGCCTTCCTGCACTCCAGCAGACTTGGTGTCACCTGTGAACTGACTGAAGGTGTTCTCAATCACCTCATCCAAATCACTGATAAATACATTAAACAGAAGTGGTCCCAGTACTGAGTCCTGGGGAGCACTGCTGGTGACTGGCTGCCAATTGGATGTAATCCATTGACTCTCTGGCCTAGGCCATCAAGCCAGTTTTTTATCCAGTGTGTTGTGGTGTGTTTTTCTGTAATGGTTTGTTCCTGTTTTCTCCCATGTTGCTGGTATAACCTGAGTTGAAACCTCCTATTCTGTGGTCCATTGTATCTCAAGACTTGCACCTTTTTCCCAAACGCTCCTTACCTAAGCGTCAATCCTTCCTTATGCCAACCCCCTGCTTGTACCTCCCCTTTGGAAATCCCCTAAAACCTGATATCCCCATTGGTTTGTTCAAACTATTCCTTTCCCATGTGTTTCCCTACTGGTCTATGAATTGTAAACCCTGCCTTGTGCTCATCCCCGCTCCTTCCTTTATTGGTTGAAGATTTTTATCCACCCCTGAGACCTCCCCTGTACAAAAAGCCCTGTGTGGTTCTAATAGGTGTCTTTTGTCCCTGGACCTTCTAAGGAGTGAGCTTCTTTGGAACTGATACAAGAGACCCCTCCCTCATTCTTGCCGCTGTCCTGGGCGCATTGGCACCTCGGTGTGCTGTGGAGTGCAGCCCTGCACTGCCACCACTCAGGCGATTTATAGTCAGAGGATGGCCACTCTCGGCTCGGTGCTGGAAGAGCTAGCAGGGAAACTGCAGCACTGCGTCACCAGTGAAACACTCACTAATTCAAGCCATGAGCATCTTTGACAAAGCAGTCTTCTACTTCCATTTGCATCGAGTGCAATGGGAGGTAGAAGCTCTTTTCATACACAGCCAGAGTCCTCACCAATTTTGTTAGGCTATGACCAGCAATGGTGCTTGTTCTCCTGAAGAATATTTATTAGTGTCCTTCAATTCTTTAAAATCCATCAGTGAAGGATGGCTCCTTCCCACAGAGTCAGGCAGTTGCCCTGGAGCAAATCATGGCTTAATTACATTGCCTATCAACAGTCAGTTGCCTTGACTTCAGAGTGAGAAAGCCTTTGCAGATCAGGACTCACAACAATTGAAACTAACATTGTCTCTCTCATTTTGTGTGTGTGTGGTTTTTTTTTGGTTGGTTGGTTGTTTTTTTTTGCTTTCTCTATGCCAGTTTCCTGGATGGAATATTTTTCTTAGTTTAAACACAGTCTGTATTTATCCACCTGACTCTTCACATGTTATTTCAACTCATTAATTTGACTATATCATCTTTTTGGAACACCTAAATACATTCTGTCACCTAGAGTTATAGTTCTCATATGTTCAACTGCCGATAAATCTAGAAGCCAAGATTGCTCTTTCTTTGTTTCCTTCAAGCTTTATAAGCAGAAACCAAGCAGGGTTTCTTCGTATTTTTTTCCTGGATATGGACAGACTAGGTAAGTCAACAAATAAACCATAAATAATAGTTCAAGGTTGCCAGCAGTAACCAGAGTATATCTATTCCTTTTATGCTTGGTATTGGAGCAAGAAATATTTATGGTAATCATGCCCCATTTTTATTCATATTAACATTGAAGACAACTTACAAATATCTTAAGCACTCCAGATTTTAACTGTACCATCTAGACAAGCTCTGGAAGTTTTGTTGGTGGAAACAGCAAATGGATATTGGTATTTTCATTCCCGCAGAGTATGTTCTAATCACGCAATTTTAAATTAAGTAAAAATTGAGATAGAATAGCAACAACAAAGTGAATCATGCTGGTGTAGTCACAGATTCTTTCCTTAAGATTTCCTCTGAATTCCTTTTTCACACTCTTTGTGAGTATACCAAATTCACCTTATCTGTTTCAATTCTATCAGAGAAGAATTCTTTTTATCATAGAGGTCTTGGTTTCAGAATGTGCTATGTCTCAAAAGAGTGAGAATTGGGAATTATCACAAGCATAAAATTATCTGGCAACGTGTTTCTTTTTTTTTTATTTTAAATGGAAAACTCAGAGGCTTATTTTCAAAGGACCTAAATGATGCAGTTCCTGAGAAAGTAAAGCTTTTGTGAAAGCAGGTCCTAAGTATTTTGAGAGATATATTTTGTTCTTTGTTAAACAAATATAATTCTAGTAATACTGTTTTTTATTGCCCTTTCTCAATTGGGATTGTATTTGACATATTCACTGTTTTCTCTGTAAACAACTATGACTTCTTAACAACTGCTATGCTGTGAGGTCATCCAGCCCTGCACTGACTTGTTTAGACCAATATATTCTTGGTTTATGCATTTCTCTTTGTTGTAAAGGTGACTCTAATAATAGTGCATATACTGAACCTCTTCTGGCAACATCTTAGAGCATTCTCAAAGCAATTCTAGGACCTTCATACTAACCATTTGCTTTGGTCAATAGTTTTCAGTTTTGTTTGAAATAAAGTTTATCTGAGTATATATACCCTACTTTCTGGATCCTTTCAGAGTTTTTTTTCCTTGGAAATATAAGTCTTTGTAATAAGTAGGCATTTTTTTCAGATAACCATTCCCAACATACATGTTTTAAAAAATAATATATAATTTCTCTTTCTCAGACTAAAATTCTACTAATTTTTACAAATTAAAAAGAATATCATTATTCTTCCTCTCAAAAGAACTCAAATGTCCCTGTCATACGTGCAGACTTCTGGATGAAGATTCTGATATTTGTTTCTGTTGCACTTATTTCACTGCTAGCAGAAGTTTCAGGGCAAATGGTGGAGGTCAAGCTCTTCCATGAAACCTTTACATTTCTTGTACTGCTTTTGTAGAAGCTTATGACTAAAAATTAAGAAAGGCATTTGATAATTCTGTGCAATCTGTATTTTATCCTGGCCTCAGAGTGGTCATCTCTCCATCCAAATTTGTGTGGTTAAACTGTAGGTAGAGTCTATCCTTCAGAGCTAATAGTCTTGCTCCACACAAGCTAGATGGAGGGATATTCAGCATTGAAATTTTATATTAAAAAAAGCCCATGGATATTAGAAAATGTTGTGGTGAACATTAGTAGTAGCATACTGTCAATGGCAAAAACATCAGCTGTCTCTACCACGAGGAATAATGAGTGATTGCAAACCACAGAAGGCAAGTAGTATAATCATAAATGAAGGATAATTTTTTCAATATGGAGCTGACAGTGAAGGAAAAATTTTTGCTGAAGACATTGTTGGCTGCTGCTACTTCATCTTACTATTTTTTTCAGTTTTTGGAGGGTTTTCTTAGAAGAGAAAATTCCAGGGAAGAAAACAAATAACAAGACTGTCAAGAACCAGGTTTTTTATACAGTTTTAACTGAATTATCCTCAGCTGCTATTCTAATCTTTCTTTGCTTTATTTTAGGTTTATGGCTTACCTAAGTAAAATTATTTAAAAGTAAATATATCTTCAAGACTGCGTTCCCTTTATATGCATATTTTCTTAGTCAAGCCAGAATTTTATAGCCTGTTCCAAATTTTTATTTCCACACTTCCTGAATGACAGCTGTATTTCTCTCTGCAGATTTTTGAATGTCCCATTAAAAAATATAACAACCAAAAAATCATGGGCACTGAACACATGGAAATCTGGTTACACAAAGTCTGCTCCAAGCCTACACATCTGGACAGTGTGCTGATGCTGACTGTTAGAAGAGCTCCCTCACCCTTTTGTGAGAATGGAAGTGGATACTGTGAGGACACAGCTCATCCTACAATTTACTGAGAGCAAATTTTGTGGACACAGGGTTAGTTTATTTTCCCCCACAGATGGTCAGACTCTTCACAACAGTCTGCTGCCCAGACACTGTGAAGTGTGGTTAAGTTTAGACTGCAGAATAATATTTTCCTGCTTTTCACAAATGGATTCAGGCTGTATCCCATGCCAGAAGTCTTTCATGAATTTCACTAAGGAGAATCTTGTGGCAAGGCATTCTGGTCTTTGATATCTTTGTAAACTAAGCCATCAGGACCTGACATTACAACAGTGGCATGGAAGGTTGCTTTTGTAATATTTTTGTCTGTCTTCATTTTAGAAATCAAGAAAAAAAGACTGAAAGTTTTTTTAATTGTAAACATTGATTTTCACCTCACTGTTCAACTAGTTTAGCATTTATTCCCACAATGATACATTACTCTGATGTAACCGAGGCCCCACACTGTTAAGAACATGGGCAAACAACCGTAGTCTGCCTCACTCCTCCTTTATTTTTTTCAAAACAAATGTAAAACACAGCATAAATAAGGGATAAAGATGTCACTACAGAAGGAAACTGATTTTGCTGACTGAAAGTGTAAACATAAAGCTTCCATAGAACATAATCCAGGTTTGCAAGGCTCAATTCAAGTCTTTACTAGTATAGAATACTGTTAAACTTACTAGTGCCCATATAATGCAGGTGAAAGCATTGTTCCACCCACAAAGGAAAAATGCTTTGCTTATCTGTTGCAGGTAGTTTTTCCAAGAAAAGGATAGTCAAATACATATTTTAATAGTTTTGGAGATGAGCACAAACAATAGGAGAGTAGATCAAATGGTTTACATTAGGGATTGCAAAACAGAATCTGTAGAAAAGCTCTTTTGTGTCTCTAATCCCCAGAGTTCATCCATGCAGCATAATTTGACATGTATATGAAGTACTTCAGATTGCCTTTCAGAGCAACAGACATAATGCAGGACCTTTTCTTTGCTAAGAACTAAAAGTTGAAACCAAAATATTAATTTATTATATAGGGATATCACCCTACCTCTTTTTCATTATGGTTAGGTTCTGGTATAATTATCTTATCCATACCAGCAGTTAGAAACTGAAATCTAAAAATTATGAAATAACTGAAACTTTACAAAATTTCATCTGTAAAGCAAATAATCTGTAAAGGATAAAAACCTAAACGCAAGATAAAACAAATTTCTTCCCTTGCTCCAAACAGTAAGAATTTAAAAGACTGGACAACAGAATTTGGATTGCTAAATCCAGTGTTTAGATGTCAAGTTCCAAAATAAGTTAGAAATCATAACTGTTTAAATCATGACTCATAAGATGTGCAAAGCATGCTTGCTTTTGCTTTAGTCACATCATTAAAAATACATGGATGCTGCATCAAAAAAATACCACAGAAGAGATGTAACTTTATTTAGCTTATTTATAGTTCTATACTAATTAAAAAGCAAATTTTCTTAGTTAGCTTGAACAACAGCATTCTTTTCCCCTATGTAAATCAATGCAATGATACAGAATAAGACCTTACATGGTGACATGCACTCAGACGCAAAGTCACGAGAAAGTCCGACTTACGTGATTCACATCATATCAAGACAATGGGATGCAGTAGAGATTTCAGTTTGCATGGAACTGCATGCTCACACGAGTTCCCTATATTGAATATTTTTGGTTTTGTACAACAGAAGACATTCTAGGCTTCTTTACATATTCACTACAAAATGTCGCTGCTGCAAAAGTGAGTGGAGAGGCAAAAATTCCCTTTCCCAGTATGGTTATTGTTACTGATAGTTCTTGTTCTTCGTGCAGGAATCAGGCTCAGCTTCACAGTGAAGCCCCATCTTCTCACATTTATTCACTCTGTTACAGAGGAAGAAAGTGCCTATGGCTCCTGCTCATGGTAATTTTGTTAGAGGCAAAACCCATCTGAGACGTTCCCGTTCATTTAACCATTTACTCTTTCACACAGAGAGTGGCATAAATACAGCTGAAGAGGGATGCAAGATGAATGAGTGTAGCGAAAAGAATGACTAGCTGGAAGTAAGCAGAGATGATTCTTTTAAAATGAGCATTAACACTTGGAAAACATTAACATCAATCTGGAGCCTTAGCATGGCATCCACAAAGGCTAGCACACTGTACATACATGTTCATTGTGGGAGATGGGGATCTGGAGACCCTTGCTTTTCTACAGGTTTTGAATAAAAATCTCTGTATAGGAAGGAGTCATCTGCTGAGGAGAAGGCATGGACCTCCTCACTGAGATAATCACTTCCTCCTTTTTGACTACAGCTCCAAAGAAAGGAGCATGCCAGTCTTTATACCAGCAGTTCAGTAGCCCAAATGTTCATTCATAAGTAGACATGCAACTTTTCTCCTACTTTTGCTAAAATAGCAAAAAGTAAGCTAAAATCTACCTGTCAGAGAAAAACTCTAAGCTCTGGGCTAGCAGTTTCCTGTCCTGGATCACATTCAGTTGCTCTTCCTAATTTACAGGGTCAATATTCCACTAGGACAAGGCTAAGTATCAGGATGCAAAATTCTTGGCCTTACATGTTATTGGCTCAGTATTTTTTGACACATGATACTGCTATAAACCAGAAAAACTAAAGGACACAGCTTCCCACAGCTCCATAATACAGGATCCCATTACTTTCTACAGTGCTTACCATCATTATTACATCCCTAAAATAAAAATAACCAATGAAAGTACTATTTTCCCTACAGTTTCCATCTGACATAAGAAAAATTAATACAACAGTCTTGTAGAGCAGAGTCCTGAGTTCTGGAAGGACTAAGAGGAATTTATTTGAATTTATTTATCTATAGTGCAGAGCTGAATCACAATGCACCATTTTGAAGCCGTGTATGCTGGAGATCAGATATTTCCTAGGAGATACCAAGAAGAGTGTTTGGTAGCTTCTCATATGCCTTCTGTTTTTAAGGTACATGTGGCAGCGGGGGAATTGAATGCAAAGATACAGATGGCACCTTTCAGTGCTATAGTCCTGAAGGATTTGCAATTTAAAAAAATATTTTATTGGAATGTTTTCACAGCCTGTTGAAAGTGAGAATCAACTTCACTCAGAAAGGCAGCAAAAAAATGTCTAGCAGCACTGATGGATTTTGTGCTGCTTCAACTTGCTGTTTGCATCTCTGGCTCTGTAAAGAGTTTGTACTAATTGCCTGAATTTCAATGTCATTTATATTGTAAATAACACATGAGATGCAGTTGTAAGATTATCACTCAATATAATAGTGCTCCCAAGGAAGGCATACAAAAAGGCACGGGTTTTATCACTGCATTTTCATTGAGGGTACCCCACTGGTTTTAATGATCTTTATAACCTCTCAATCCTATAACTGTGATAAGACCTATGTCAAATGATATCAAGTACCCTTGTGTTTAAAATGTAGATATGGGGAACCTAAAAGAAATAGCGTTTGAGATTAATTCACTTCCAGTGCAATGGAAATCTACAGAAGAAGAAATATCTTATAGTGGAAGTCGGAATTATTGGCTTTGATAATAGAATGCAAAGTAAATCACATTGTAATGCACTCTATCTTTTTTTAGATTTATTGACTGTAATTTGTATATACTACTCTCTTCCTCTAGTAGGGTTAATTTCTCTGTGTTTTTTTCTCCTATATGTGTTCAATTTCTATTTTAAAATTCTGTGTGCTTGTAGCCATGCAAAATTACCAGGGACACACTTTCTGTGGGGTGGGGAATGAGAAAACATAAAGATACTTTGCTCACACTAATAAAATTTTGCAAAGCAGGTAATTTCTTTGTTCCCGTTTTGTTTTGGCGTCTTTTGCAATCTTCCTGCAAGTCCTGATGTGTTTTGACATTTGCTAATACCATTTCTTCCTCTAAGCACTTAATGCTATGCACAAGATTCCCTGACATCCTTACAGAGCAAAGCTTCTTCTGCTATCCTGTGGAAGTCACAGCTCCATGCCAGTGCTCCTGAGAAGAGAATTTCTCCTGGTCATTCCCATACCATGTAACAGATGATGTCATCGTAACAACATGCCTAGATAATATCCTCATATCCTCCTGCTACTGGAAGAGTTTGCCTGTCTGTTCATCTTCTACTTATTTTGCTCTTGATAGCATATATTAGCAAGTGTTTTAATTTGTATTCATCTCCAACATCCTGATTTCTAAGGAAACAAAGATATCTCCGTACAAAGATACCTCCATACCACCATTGCTGTCAATACATTGTGCATTGGGATGAAAAGTTAATCCCCCGTTGCAACAACTACTGTGGTTAAACAACTTTTAGAGCTATTTTAGCGACAATCAACAGTCTGCCAGTGTTTGATCAATTTCAGCTTCTGAACAGATTTGCAGAATCAGAGAATAGCAAAAGCATTGGGGTTGGAAGGGACCTCTGGGGATCATCTAGTTCAGTGTCACTGTTCAAGCACGGGAGCAGATTGTACAGGATCATGTCCAGGCAGGTTTTTAATTCTTCCAGAGGAGGCTCTACAACTTCTCTGGGCATCCTGTTCCAGTGCTCTGTCACCCTCACAAGAAAGAAGTTTTTTTGTTATATTCAGAAGGCACTTCCTGTGTTTCAGTTTGTGCCCATGTGCACTGGAAAGAGTCTGGCACCATCCTTTTCAAACCACCCTTAAGGTATGTGCATGTATTGATAAATGATGTATTGATTGCCCTAAACAGTCCCAGCTCACTCAGCCCTTTCTCGTCAGAGAGGTGTTTCTGATCATCTTTGTAGCCCTCCACTGGATCCGCTCCAGACGTTCCTTATCTTTCTTCAACTGAGGAGCCCAGAACTGGACACAGCACTCCAGATGTGTCCTCACCAGGACTGAGCATAGGTGTAGCTCTCCCTCAGCCTGCTGTAAATGCTCTTCCTAATACACCCCAGGGTACCACTGGCCTTCTTGGCCACGAGGACACACTGCTGGCTCATGGGCAACTTGGTCCACCAGGACCCCCAAGTCCTTCTCCACAGAGCTGTTCTCCAGCAGATCAGCTCCCAGCCTGTACTGGTTATGCTTCCCTAGGGGCAGGATCCTGCACTTGCCTTTGTAGAACTCTGCCCTGACAAATGGTGTGTCTACCAAGGTGACAAATAAGATAGAAAAAGAGACCTACAGATATGCACAGAGGAAAAGGTTCAACAAAGACTAAAGAAAGATGCATTAAGGGGTAATGCTTCAGGGTTCTACAAATCCCTACCTTCATTATCAGGACACAAATTATATTTGAGAGGTTATAGTCTAGACAAGTAGAATGTGCTGATGGTAATTCACTGTAGCCTGATGTGAAGTAATAAATTTATGAATCAAACATGATAAAAACTGCAGAAACTTACATTTAAAAAGTGGCCATACACTAGCTCATAAAAGATTAAACTAGTCTGAATTGTATTTCCCTGTACAACTAGTTTGGAAGCTTTGTTTTTATTAAAGGATATTGCTTCTGAAAATGTTACAAAGCTTTTGTCAAAAGAAAAATGCATGAAATGAATTCCTATGGGTAGATGGTTTTCACATATTGAAACAGACCATCTTTATGTCAATGCAGAAGAAAAACTAACTGAATAGTGATGAAAGTAATGAAATAAAGCTAGCATATTATCATTGCCACAACCATTCAGGTGTCAAGTTGAATAGTATCATGAATCACCTCAGGCTAGACAGCAAGACCTGACAAAAAGGGAATTTTTGACAGAGGTAGATCCAGATAAAACAGTGACCAAGAGTTGTAAAATAAAATTTCTGTAAGTTTTAATCTTGATCTTTTCTACTTCTTTATGGACAATGGTTTGTAATTACAGAGCAGCGATTGAGCATTAAGGACTTTTTTTCTAGTATTTGTGATCAAAGTATCCTTTTGAGCTTTTGTAGGTGAGACTAAATGTTTTAGTGTCACCTTTTGTTCTTAAAGGCTAGTTTCAGTGTACTAGAAAGTTAACAATGACAACTTGATGTGGAAAGGTCATGGCATTTCATCAGGAGAGGGCTCTTGTTCTCAGGCAGTCGGGCCTGTAAATACACACCATTATGAAAAGTTCTGCTGCTCCAGTAGCTGCCAGTTTGGAAATGTTCTTAAATTCCATGAATCCCTGTTCTAGTAAATCTGTTTCTATAAAAACAAGAGTCTTCTCAAAATATAATTTCAAAGAAAACAATCAATTTAGATTAGCAATCCAAATCTCTCAAAACAATTTATTTCATTTGCTTTATTTAATTTCTTTCTGTCACACTCTTTAGAAATACAGGAATGTATAGAAAGGTAAGAAAGGAAAATTTAATAGCAATCAAATGAGCTGCAGGCAGGTTTACCAGTGGAATAAAATTTTGTGTGGCAATGAAGGCCACTTGTCATGAACAATGAGGAGTGTTGTGCTGTGGACTGCTCTGCCCAAGAACCAATTAAAATCCCACAAGATGTCTCTTCCTATAAAGGAACAAAAAAATAAGATTCCATAATGCTTCTTCTCTGTTCTTATTTTCTGTTTCCATGGATCAGTAAATGTAGCTATTTGGGGAAGACCAGTGATTAGCTCTTCGAAACAGAAGTTATGTTTCCTTAGGGTTGAGGGAGAAATGCAGCCACCTTTAGGATGGGAAAAAAGCTAACCTGGATACAAAAGACACACATGCCTGCTAATCATGGTCTTAGGGCACCAGGAATTCTCTGCTGTATTTAGCACTGGCAGGGGGGAAGGAGAAGGAGACAGTGTATGGTTCTAAACTATGGACTAATATAGCTGCCTACGGACCAAGGATGGTAATCTCTGCCATATAACACATCACTTACAAAAAAATGCCTGCTGTTATCAGCTGAACTGCAGCACAGTTCTAATAGTTCAGAGCAGCTTTCCTGAAGGGAGAAAAACTAGCTCAGTAGAGGCAGGTGGAAATTTCAGGGAAAAGAATGAGGTTCTGCCAGCTTCCTATTGACAGCACTGTGTTCTATAAGTACTTCCATTGATCTATGGGACTGTGCATGCAGTAATGTTCTTTGTGCAAGGAAACAAAACTGGTTAAATGTAAATTCAAACTCAACATGGTTAAGGTGCACAATCTGGCTCATTTGTTTTGTAGCTACAACCCACTGACTTTCTAAATNTATTCAAGAATAGTTTATTTTTGACAAGGTTCTCTCAATTTCAGTTTTCATGACATGTGCTATTCAGGAAGGAAAAGGGGGCAAAGAGCATCTAAAAATTCCTTTTATACCTTACAGACACATTGCTTGTTCTTGACAAGACCTCTCAAGTCCTTTTTTCTCTATGAAAATATCTGATTTAGAACTGAGATGGGTACTCTTGGACTGTTCTGCTTCCTTCCACTGTAAATCCCAGTGGAGATTGCATGAAATGTCCTCATCATCAACAGCACCCAGCTCAGCACCCAGCACTGCACCAAGTCTAACTTTAAAACAAACAAACAAACAAACCTTTTATATTAAATTTAGAAATAAGTTACTTTATCCCACATTAAACAACGGAAATACAACTAATATGTTTTTGCACATCTTAAGCTTTAAAGCTGTGTTTCCAACCTGTTTGCAGGCCTCAGAATAACAGCCAAAGACAGCAGAGTGCACATGGACTGCACAGATTGATTAGGAGGATATCCTGCACCAGATAAGGCAGGTACGTGTAGATAGTTGTGGAGCATGACAACTCATTACTGGACAGAGACAATGGCAGGAAGTAAGCTGAAACTCTCAAACAAGTACATTTAGACTGCGATTTAAGCAATCATCAACCTGTTCTTGAAGCCAAGTGTGTCTCTCATACTCCCTGATGTACACTTTAGCTGATATTTGGAGATAACTAAGGAAATAATGTGGGCTCTTGCTATTCAATGCATTCACGTATATACAATTGAGGGGGAAGATTGGCATTTTCATCTCCTCTGCCCTTGTTGTGTTGCTGATGATGAACAGCCATTTTGTCCTGTAAGCTTTTCTGGAACTGCCCATTCTGCAAACTGCCTGAGCAGTGGGATTTATGGCCAGTGCAAGCTAGAGAGGTCTTGCATAATATGGGGTTGTAACTGTTCAGCTACAGGCACCACAGAACTGGCAGAGTGAGAGCTAATGCAAAGAGCTGCATTAGCAAACAAACAGGCACTAGCCCAATCCATTATCCAGTATAAAAATATGGGCATGGAGATGGGGTACAAAGAAACATTGTTTATTCTCCATCATTGCTAATAAAAGCAGGAGAGTCCCACACTTGGTGGTTAGAAAGATAAAGAGCAGTGGGTAACTAACTGTTCTTTGCTGCACCCAGCTGGCACAGGACAAGATGAAATTAATTCCTTGGGGTAAGGAAATTCATAGGAAAACTATTCCTGACTGCAAGCCATCTGTAGCTGTAAATGTTCCCTAAATAGCAGTTTCTATGAGACATGTTTGAAATTACTGAGTAGGTTAGCATGACTATTTGGCCTTAGATTTCAACACAAGATTTTTAGCTGAATCACTGAACTGGTGCGCCAGTTTATTGACTCCATACGGCATTTAGGTCCTCAGCACATTCATAGCCAATGAATACCAAATGCTCAGAGTGAGACCAGCAAAAACAACAGAAGGAGGAAANCAAGTGACAGGATGAGAGAAAATGGCTTCAAGTTGCGCCAGGAGAGGTTTAGATTTGGTATTAGGAAAATAAATCTTCATTAAAAGAGTTGTAAAGGAAGGGTTATTTGAAGTGGTTGAATCACCATTCCTGAAATTGTTCAAAAAATTGCAGTTGTAGCATGGCTTAGTGGTGAAGATAACAGTGCTAAGTTAACAGTTGGACATGATGATTTTAAAGATCTTCTTCAACCGAAACAATTCTATGATTCTATGAAAAGTCCTAAGATACTCACTGTCATGATCTGAGCATTACTGATGCTCTTACAACTGCCTTTCTTTTGTCAGCAGTGCCAAACTGAGAGAGGTGCTCATGCTGCCTCAGGGCTCACCGCCTGCTCTGAATTCTCACCCCTGAGTAGAACGAGTTTAAACTTCCCTTTTACATGGCAGTGTCCAACAATGTAAGCATGCTCTTGTGATGCTGGAGAATGAAAGAAATCAGCTTCAGCTCTGCCTCTGAAATGAACTTCCAAATCATACTGGGAAAAAGGAGACTTATTATAGAGCTCTGCGCATTCATTTTGGCTTTTCCTATTATTTTTCCATTACTTGAAAGCATGCTTCTCTTATCCATATTAAACACCTAAATCTATTGCAGACTTTTTATTTAAGACAGATAAAATGGTTAAAGTATTCTATACTTTTGGTATAGAAAAAAATTAGAAACTTTAACACAGCTGCTACCTAACGGTGATTTAAACATCATCTTTTCCAGATCAAAGTACCTTTGTGGCAATATTTAAGTGGTTTGCACAAACAGAGAACACTTTAGTGGTTAAAAAAATTACTAAAACCATTTTATGAGACAGATGTTGCTACAAAGCCTGAAATGATGGATTTCTTTGAAGATCTGAACCCAAATTCTTAAGTAATGAATAGCTCAAATAAGAGTAATTATTAAGAGAACTCTTAATAACTCTCTTAAGACTCCAAATGTTTCTCTTCATCTTCTGTTTACAAAAGAAAAGAAAAATATTTGGCAGTGAAAACTTTTCCTTCTGTATGTCTAGATGTCAACCTAGCAGTTACATGATTTATAGCTGTCATGAGATACATTAGTAATGTGCATTAAAGTAAAGCCTCTTCTTCCCCCTTCATCTGTTGTATGGTGAATTCACATGTCTTAAATTACAAACTAATAATGGGCATTAGGATTTACTCAGGAGATCTGTAGTTATCCTGCATTGCTGTACTACGAGGCAAGAAGGGCTGCTGTAACACCATATAATTTGATATACTAAGATTTTTAGAAACTAAATGCCAGTGAAAAGGAGAAAACACATCACAACATAGTACAAATTCATGAAATATCTGGTCTTTAATCTGCTCACAAGCAGTTTTTTATTTATTTGTGTTGTAGAAAATGTGGTGGGGCTTAGGTCTCTCTCTCCCTCTCTCCCCCTGCACACAAAAACCCAACCACAGCCACAGCCATGCATGGTTTATAAAATTCTTTTTATTGATCTTCAATTTAGTGCCCTTTAACTTAAGAGATTACTGAGTTCCATTAAAATATTGCAACATGTAAAGAAAATAATTTCTCTGAGACTTTCATCACTTGAAGTACCTCAGGCAAGCGCTCCCAAATTTTTCTGTGCTTCAGGCTGAATAATATGGCAATTTATTTTCAGCTTTTCATTGTAATATAATGGTATTTTCCACTACAGATACCTGTAATTCCTCCATTACTCATCTAGGCTATTATCCACAGGAGACTTCTTTTTAAATGGAAAAAGAGGAATTATTCTTGAGATAATTGATACCCAGTATTTGTGATTAGGTGTAAGTCAGATCAATGCAGAGATCATTAATGGTTACAAAGACACATTTTAAATAATAACAAAAATTCACTAGAAAAACATGAGGAAATTAAATAACTCCATTTGTTGTGTCTTGGAATTTTTGTTTGCTTTACTTTAATAATAAGAAAAAAGCGTCACAGGAAAGTAGAAACTTGCATTTGAAATAAATTCCAGACCTGTCTGTGTTTTGACTGTGCTTTCATCATTCTTTCTTGGTAATTTTGACCAAGTGACAATAGCATGCATTTGCATAGAAATATTCCAGAATTTCTTATCTACACCCAGTAGTACTAATTCCTTCTGACACTCATATGAATTTGTTTATTAAATACTTTTAAAGCTTTTCATAGACAATTGCAAACCCAAATTATACTTGTGCTTTTTTCAGCTAACAGATGTGTCACAAGCAACACTGGACAGCCAAAGTAAGCAAGACACTTGCACAGACTGCAAAAGCCTTTTTCCACCACACACTGTGAGAACAAGATGAGATGCAAGTCTGTCCCATTTTCAAGCCTTATTTAGCTGAGAATGAATCCCTTCTGAAAATATCATATTCCTTCTTTAAGTAGAAAACTGATATATCCAAGCCAGCCAGAACTGGGGCTGGAAACAGGTAAGTCCATTTCTAAGAGGTTTTTTTTTACTGTCCTGAGAACTGGGGAAATGAACAATTTCTCTGACAAAGGAACAAAGCCCTCCACAGGAAGAAGTTGTGGAATAGTTTAAAACACACCACATAAATGAGATGTGTGCTCATGGCTGGCATAAAATATTCTTTGATGTATTTCAACAAGATGTTTGAGTCATTACTGGGAACTGTCATGAATAACAAAGCAACAGCTAGAAGAGGTCACGAGAAAAGGAAAGGAACATATGCCTGGCTGTGGCAAAGTACTAATTCTGTCTCCTGCTACAGCCAGCCTCTACCTGTCCCTGAGGGCCTTTCACACAAGTGTAAACCTCTCTAAGGCAATGGGACACTTCAACCTGAGTATTATTTTCCTCTCATTGCACTGGTATATACTGAGGTGGTGGTGTGAACTACTCATGACACTCAAACCTCTATTTCATTTTGCAAGAAAGTCAAGTACTGCTGTTTTTGCTTCCCCTGGATGCAAATGCTGATGGAAGAGCACCTTGCAGCATGCATTACAGAAATACTGTCATGGGCAAGACACAGACTTATCTGCTTGTTCTCTCCAGTGAACTAATATAGCAAAGGGAGATGGAGAGAAAAAATATGAGAGGGTTGAAATGCTCTCCCCTCATAAAAAAAAAAATTAAAAATGTGAGACTGTTTCCCAGTAAATCAGACAGAGAAACAAAGCGGATGCTGCCAAAACACATGACACACATTCCTTGCAAAGTGGCAGGACAGTGATAGCTTCATTCAGCATGTGCCTGTGAGATCACAGCCAACAGCATGTTCCAGATTGACAAACTGTCAGGATACAAGGTAAGTGCTTCTGTTAACACAGGGCAGCATAAAAGCAGGTGTATTATTTGTTCATCAAATAATTACAGGTATTTCTTGTATATTTCTTGTATAAAGAAAACAAAACAAAACAAAACAAAACAAAAAAAATCAAAGATGTTGGATGGGAAATCAGTTTGCTCCTTTTAAGAGTGCTATATAAAGCATTACAGCTTTTATTTAGGAAAAAAAAGTTGTTTTTCCTGTTCACTTTCACATTAATATATTACATCTTTAAACCAGGGCCAAAGCAGAGACTAATTTATTCATGGATCGATAAAAATCAGGTGCTTTTATAAATTTCAGTGCCCTCTCATCTCCTTCTGTGGCTCAGTAAGCATTACTAGTTTTTCACCAAATGAAGTACAGTGTCTCAACACATCTGGCAGACCCAGGGCCACCTGCTACAATAACAATTAATACTTTGTAAGACCTTCCATGCTTCACAAACCCAAAGTAGTAAGCAAATCATATATATCACATGTGAATTTTACATATATAAATGGTGATGTATATATATGATAATTTACATATAATGATAATTCATGATGTTTTGGGTTTGAAGATAAGAAATGTGGTAAATGATTCAGGCGCCACACAGAAAGTAGGCAAAATAGTTTAACTTGTTCATCAATGACTTGGACAATGGGATGGAGTGCCTCCTCAGTAAGTTTGCTGATGATGCAAAGCTGGGAGGAGAGACAGATACCCGAGTGCTGTGCAGCCATGCAGCAAGAACTTGACAACAAGCTGAAGAGATGGTCAGAGAAGAACCTAACAAAGTTCAGCAAAGGCTAGAGGCTGGTAGCTGACCTGCTGGGAAGCAACTCTGCAGAAAAAGGCCTGGGGGTTTTGGCAGACAACAAGCTGTCCATGAGCCGGCTTGCTACAAGTGTCCTTGTGGGCAAGAAGCGTGATGGTATCCTGGGGTGCATTAGGAAGAGCATTTCCAGCAGGTGGAGGGAGACAATGCTGCCCCTCTGCTCAGCCCTGCGTTCAGTCCTGGGCTCCCCAGAACAAGAGAGACTTGGAGCTCCTAGAGCAGGTCCAGCAGAGGGCTACTGGGGGGTGACTGGGGGACTGGAGCATCTCTCATATGAGAATAGTTTGAGAGAGTTAAGCTTGTTCAGCCTTGAGAAGAAGCAACTGAGAGGTAAACTCATCGATGTCTATCTGTATCTGAAGGGAGGCTGTCAGGAGGATGGATCCAGGCTCTTCTCAGTGGTGCCAAGCAATAGGACAAGAGGTAATGGGCAGAAACTGATGTGCAGAAGTTCCACCTGAACATGAGGAAAGAGCTTCTTTACTGTACAGTGACCACACACTGGAACAGAGTACCCAGAGAGGTTGTGGAGCCTCCCTCCCTGGAGATATCCAAGACCAGTTCAATCCTGTACAACTTGCTCTAGGAAGGCCCTGCTTGAACAGGAAAGTTGGATCACATGATCCAGGTCCCTTCCAACCTTACCCATTCTGGGATTCTGATCTAGTATTTGGCAACATCTTGTGCTTAGCATGCCTGCCCCCATAAAAACTATTTTATATCTGTAACTGTCCCTAAAACATACTCTGTTTCTATGATGGTTTTCCCTAAACTTGCTGGTCGACAGGCAATAAAAACAAATAAGTAACCCACTACTTAGATTTTCTTATAGACTTGGGGAAGAAAATACATCTGCAGAAAGTGAAATAAGACAGTTTCAGAACCTGTAAGTTGGGGCACTCTGGGTTACAATTGTGGCAATGAGAAGAAGTGGCTCTGTTTAATTATTCTTGAGTAAAAAACCTCTTTCTGGCAGCATTTCCCTTAGCACTGTGCTGATCTAAAGATCTACACTAACTTCAGTTTTGATACTGAAAGGATTTAGTCACCGTGACTGCATACAATCACAATTTTCTAGGAATCACAGTAAACAAGACCATACAGGAATGACTCCTGCTTTTCAATGTAGGTATTACTTAAGTAAGTTTTGAAGATATCCTATTCATTATTCTTGTCCACCCCAAGCTTGCTTCATTTGGAGGATTTGACAAATGTTGTTTCAAATCTCTTTTGCTTCTATTTCTTCCAAGAATTCTGATCTTATCAGAGCAAGACCATGTCCAACGTGACAAATCATGAGCCTGCCTAGCAGATGTTACTCACTGAATTCCAAAGTCACCTTTGATCAAGCAGCATGGGTTTTGTTAGGAAGAGTATAAGCCTTTTACGAGGACAAAGTTCATGTGTAACATCAGGGCCACAAGCCAAAAGAACAATTTTGTCTTTACTCCTCAGGAAACTGATTTCTCTTAATAGTAATCCCTGCTGTGCTGAATCTTAATCACAGGGCAAGTAGATTGCAACATCACTAAAGGAACAAATATGGGTCATTATTTTCTCCATATAAAAGTTTACAGTTTACTCATTGCACAAGTTTTTTTAAGGTAGCTGAATACATAGATACAAATATTTTTGGGCATGAGGATCTGGCTATTACTCCTGGGACAATTTTACTTGCAGTCACTGTGACAACAGCTATTGTAGGAAAATTTGTGAATCTTCAGCAACTTTAGACAGGCTGCATAAATGCTTTTAAATCTGAACTATAAACAAGTCTCTGTTATTGAGTTACATCCAAACCCTGGGAAATGCTGATGGCAGAGCATTTGCAGCCTCGCCCTCCTGCACTTGCAGCCAAGGAGCTGGGGCTGCTGCCCTGCCTCCTGACAGCGTTTCAACGCCAAAGGGGAGCACAGAAAGCACCTGAGACACAGTATGCACGTGTATCTATTGATGAACACACACACATTGGATTTATTTGCCTCTAAAACAACCTTTAATGATTGAGTACTCCCAAGTTGCATGCTCTTAGCCTGAACTTGAGTCACAGAGATCAACTACTGGCAGAGGGATAGAGCCAGGGCAGCATGAAAGCGCATTCTTAGTGCTGTTATGTTCATTGACACGTGCAGTTTTTTCACTGTCTACTATTGTTCCCATGGCTTGCTGGGACCTGTTTCTTATTGGACTGTAAGTTGCCATGAGCAAAATGTGTGTGTACTTGGCCATACTTACAGAACCCTGGCTTGGGGTTTAACTGTTTTTTATTATAAGTAATGCATAATAAAATTAGTCATATAACCCAAGAGAAAAAAAAATAAAATTAGTCACATAACCCAAGAGAACAAATAGCACTAGGCAGTTTCTAAACAGCTTGCTGATAGGAATTATACCAACAATTCAGCAAGTATTCAGTATGACATATTTGACATAAAAAAAAAAAAAAGTTTCATGCATCACTACCTATAGACAAAGCTGTCCAAGACAAACTTGAACAGAACTCTGCTTCATGGGCAAAGGCTTTACTTCCAATTCCTTAGAACTTTTCTAATTGTTAGCAGTTTTAAATGAAAGTTCTCTATTCCACTTATTACCCAAATTACCTTTTCTACCCCCTAATAATTTAGTCTGAATATTTCAACCATTTCTGAGAATGAGGTTGGGAGAAGAAAACCCTGCTGTTTGGTCTCATATGAAAATATTTTAATAGTGTTCAGAGTTTTACAATTTGAAAGGAAACATATGCTTTTTATCTTGATCAAGAACACAAATCAAAGAGTTTTGCTAGGAAATATTTAGAGAAATTTTGATGAAAGCTGTGTGCACTGTGAATATTCTTTGAATGTGTTTGTTCAATATATATTATTACTGTTAAAGAATTTAACCAGGAAAATGAGTCATGAATCTTTTGGCTATTGACGAAGGTATACACCCCTTGCTAATCATCAAAAATTAGGAGGATACAAAGCATGTTGTTAGAGATGGTATAGTAGTTATTTGAAATACAAAATTAATTATATTTCATTTTTTCATAGGAGTTATTTCATATTCACAAACTTATTGGAAATGTGGGAAAATCAATTTGTCTTAAGAAAAAGGTAGTCAAGCTCCAACCTGATGGAGCTAGCATAGTGGGTAATCTGAAAGGATACTACAATTATGGAAAAAAAATCAATATACTTGTCCCCTGGTCTCATGTTCAAAATTGAAGGCGTTTCTGGTCACATCTGTCAACATCTCATCATATCTGACTCTTCCTCAGTAGCACACAGCACTCAGAAGGTTGAACATAAAGACTGGGGCTGCACCTACTACAGTAAATTAAGTGCAAGCAACACCATGGCTTACATCCAAACCACGGATCCCTTTTTTCCTTCCCATACCCTGTGCTATACCTTTCTGTACCTGAACAGGGAGATTTTGGCATGCATAGGGTCTAAAATG
The DNA here is from genome assembly GCA_013390105.1 of Tichodroma muraria. NCBI lineage: Eukaryota > Metazoa > Chordata > Aves > Passeriformes > Sittidae > Tichodroma > Tichodroma muraria. The sequence goes on along the minus strand of WAAG01086639.1, from coordinate 1,058 downwards.
TTAACAATTTAACACATTAAATGACACTGGGTAGTACATAAGCCCAAGCATGGGCCATGCTAAGTGTGCTGATAATAGAGGTAGCCCCATACTCTAAATTCAGTTCTCTTTCCTGTGCACATCTTCTTCACTGCTAACATTTGTCATCAGTAAGATAAAGTTGCCGCAGAAACTGACTTTATTCCTGACAGTACCTGAGCTAGAAAGCAAGAAGCCTGCATGCTTTAGACTGGACTGGGAAAAGAAAGACACAATGGCAGTATACACATAGTAGGACAAAGTATATGTATATTTATATATATTTTTTATTTTTGTATCTTTGTGTTATCTGCACCAAGATTTCACTTGCTTTGGAAAAATAAAGGTCCCAGTTCTGATCTTACTGAACATGCAGGTTTGTGCATTGCAATGACATAAACCATCAAGATTATAATTTCTAAAATTTATATAAGACTATTTCTAGACATATTAGTTGAAATGGTAGGGGTATGGTAGAAGTAAAATCATAATCTCAAGAAGAATGGCAGAATATACACAGAAAAATCTGAATTCTGTGCTGCTTTCTAAATGATGAATGACAAAGATTATCAGAGTTCTAGATAATAGGCTTTTAGACATAATTTAATTCATGCAAAATGTAATGAACCATCCAGCTTACATGGTCTGTCATTCTGGAGAGACGAGACAGTGGAGATGTTCTGGGTTTATGTTTGATTGTTTGCTGTAAAATGTACTGCTGAAAGCTTGAAAAAGACACAATGAGTCCATGGCCAAGCTGTGACAGAACTGGATCAAGATCAAAACAGTACCTTAGAGGGATTTCAGGTGAAATCTCAAAGCCTCTGTAAATATATCTCCAGAAACAATTCTATCAATTTTCTATAATCAGCATTTTTTTTTTCTGCCATTGCTTCATGGTGTTTGGAGAACTGAGTAAAGTGTTATAATTGGACTAAACACTAGCAAAATAGATAACAAAACAAAAATGACTCAGAGTCCTCCAGGGGAGACAGGCCACAGGAAAAGCAGATTATTATCTTTATTTCTTAACTTAGAAA